>PVKA01004761.1:0-96098 GCA_004027165.1 Ctenomys sociabilis | reverse complement strand
TCCTCCTTCTCTTCCTCCTTCTCCTCCTTCTCTTCCTCCTTCTCCTCCTTCTCTTCCTCCTCCTTCTCCTTCTCCTTCTTCTCTTTCTCCTTCTCCTCCTCCTCCTTCTTCTCTTCCTCCTCCTTCTCCTCCCTCTCCTCCTTCTCCTCCTTCTCCTTCTCCTCCTTCTCCTTCTCCTCTTCTCCTCGTCCCTCTCTTCCTCCTCCTTCTCCTCCTTCTCTTCCTCTTTCTTCTCCTCTTCCTCCTCCTTTTTCTTTAGTTAATTTAAATTTATTGGTGCAATTTAAGTATACATAATGACCACATCTATTATAGAGAAGTTGTAACTGTACAAGATACATCTTGATTTCTCCCTTGTTTTTCCCATTCCCATCTCCTCCTTTTAAACCCCATTCCACTCCCAATTCACAAAACTTGCTTTTTTTATATTGTCCTTTTCTCATATTTTCTTTTTCATTTCTTCCTTTTCTCCTTTTTCTTCTTAGTTCCCTTTTCCTTTTGACCAGTTTCTTTCTATTTCATAATATCTATTGTACATTTTTGTTCTCATTTACATTTTCAGTTTCTCACACCAGATATATATATATGTGTGTGTGTGTGTGTGTGTGTGTGTGTGATTTATTTTATTTTTATTATGTTTTCAAGGTCCATCTATTTAGCTAAAATATCTTGATTTTATCTTTCTTTATAGCTGAGTGATACTCCATTATATTAAAAAACATGTTTTTATCCATTCACTAGTTGATAGGTATTTAGGTGTAACTTGCTTCCAAAGTTTAGCTATTATAAACTGTGACATTCTAAACATGGGTGTGCATATATCACTGTGATTTGATGCTTTTAAATCTTCTGGGAAAGCATGCAGAAAGGACATAGCTGGGTTAAGTGGGTCTCTAATCCTAGTGTTTTGAGGAATCTCCACACTGATTTCTACAATGGTTGCACCAGTCTACAGTACCATCAACAGCACTTTTCCCTACCTCTCCCCACAGCCCTGCCAACATTTGTTAGTAGTTGATTATTTGATAGTAGCCACTCTTTCGGAATGAGATGGGATCTCAGCGCTGTTTTTTGTATTTCTTGAATGACCACTGATGTCGAGCATTTTTCATATATTATTTGCCATTGGTACATCTTCTGAGAAGTGTCTGTTCATCTCAGATAACCATTCTTGGAGTTAAGTCTTTGAATTTTGAGGTTCTGAATTTTTTCAGTTCTTCAGCTGGCATTAATTTTTTCCTACTCTGTGAGTTGTCTTTTCACTCCATTGGTGATGTCTTTTGCTGTGCAAAACTTTTTAATAAAATGAGATCCCAGTTGTTGATTCTTTGTGAAAATTCCTGTACAACTGGGGTTTTATTCATAAAGAATTTGCCTACACCTATATCTTCCAGAGTTATACCTTTATTGCAATGCTTTATCTTAATGAAAACCATCTATGACAAACCAACAGCCTATATTATACTAAATGGTCAAAAACTGAGAGCTTTCACTCTAAAATCAGGAACAAGACAAGGATGTCTACTATCACTACACCTATTGAATATAATTCTGGAAACAATGACATATGAGAAAAAATAGGAAAGAAAGAAGTTAAAATGTCATTGTTTGAAGATAACAGGATACTCTACATAGAAGACTCCTAAAATTTCTAGATTTAATAACTGGATTCAGTAAAGTAATTGGATATAATAGTAGTCAATGTTCAAAAACTTCACTCAGAAAAAAATCTGGGAAGGACTCAGTGGATTAAAGCATCTGCTTAGGCAGATGCAGGAGCTGGGGGACTTATCTCTTAGTGCCCGCTCCACCCCCAGGGCACACTGAGAGAATAATTGAGACTGGGCATGGTGGTGTGTGCCTGCAATCCCAGTGCTCGGAAAGCTGAAAAGAGGAGGAACACTGAAAGTCCTCTCTGTGTGAGACCACATAGACTCTGCATTAAATACATTTTAAAAAATTAGGGAAACCCTTCACAGTAGCATCAAAAATTGAAATCCTTGGGCCAGGGATATAGCTCAGTGGCTTAAGTGCTTATCTGAAAAGTGCAAAGTCCTGCTATCCCCACAAAAAAATCCCCCCCTACAAAAAAATTGAAATTCTTAGGAATCAATATTACAAAGGAAATAAAAGATCTCTACATTGAAAATCACAATATTCTGAAAGAGGATATCCGAAAATGGAAAGGTAGCCTTTGCTCTTGGATAGGAAGAACCAACACAATGCAAATGACCATATTCCCAAAATTGTTATACAGATTTAATGCAATACTAATCAAAATACCGTTAGCATGCCACACAGATCTAGAGAAAACATTCCTAAAAGTCGTTTAGAAACAAAAGATACCTGCAATAGCAAGGGCAATTCTGGGCAACAGAGGCAAGTCAGAGGCATGACAGTACCTGACTTGAAATTATATAACAGAGCTGCTGTGATAAAAACAGCATGGTATTGGTTAAAAATAAAAAGACTTGATAATCAACAGATTAGACTAAAAGATGTAGAAACAACTCCAAACACACTCAGACTCCTAGTCTTTGACAAAGAAGCCAAACATGTTCACTGAAGGATAATCTCTTTAATAAACAGTGCTGGAAAAACTGGCTTTCCACGTGCTGAAACCTAAAACTAGACCCAAGTCCATCACCTTGTACTAAACTAAAATCAGAATAGATCAAAGATCTAAATATTAAAACGGAAACACTAAATCTGTAGAAATAGGATTTTCATACAACCATGGCTCTTATTCCTTCCTCTGTGGTACCTAGATAATTGTTCAATAATGGTGTGGGTTTGTGGCGGGCCATTTATGCTGCCATGGAAATCTGAGCCCGTGTGGACCACAGTCACATCACAGATGACCAGCCACTTCATGTCACCGGCTGCAGATGCTGAAGCGTGGAAGAGATTTATGGATTTAACTGATTGCTAGTTTCTCATGCTGGGGATGTTCCCAGCACTACAGACAGAACCTAGGGCTGCCTAGAGCTGTGGAACTAGCTATCAGCAGGTTCTTTCCAATATCCAAAGGTATGGCAAGAAAGAGAGGAAGAAAAGCAAGAGACAGGTCAGAGCCTGGCAGTTTTGACTAAAGCTGATTACACTATGTGTGGGAAAGAACACAAGCTGTAAAGACTACAGGGATAAATAGAGAATCTGAGGCAAGGGAGAATCCATCCCTCTGTGTGCTTTCCAATCACAGTGAACTCTATGCACTTTATGGTGGTGTAAACCTGAAACTCCCCCACCTCCTCTAGGAGCTAAGGCCCTAACCAAGCACTGAGTGGTGCTTTGGGAGACCACATCAGCAATGTGTCTCCCACAGTGTGTGTTTGACTGACAAAAATTTACTTGCTGTGAAAAAAAAAATGTTACATTAGAAAGGAGATGCAGAATCTCACACTACATCATGAGCAACAAAGACATGCCAAAGTCCCAGCACTTATTTGGTGAAAATAACAAGGCTGAGTGAGGTTACTGTGCATTTATAAGATGCAACCACAAATGTATTGGAAGTTTAGTATAGGTGGAAAAGTTAAGAATCATGGATGTGGGTACTGAGAAACTCTGTATGTGTTGTCCATGCCTGTGTTGAATAAATACAGCACCTCTTCTGTTCTGTGTTGCTAAAGATCACCTTTGTTCAGAGTTTGTCAATTTGCAATAGGTTTAAAGTTGAGTGATTCATGACACTGAGTCCAAGTCTTTTGCTAGTTTGATTCATAAATCCCAGAAACCAGCCGGTTTCCCCAGCTTCCTTTCTTTGGGACAGGCCCAGAGGCTGAGCATCTATCCATGGCTTCAGGCAGCAATACTGTGCTCTAATTCTAGTGCACCCATTTGTGTTTCCCACACCTGGCCAAATGCAAGGCACTTTCAGCCTCTCAAAGACCTCAGAATCCAGACTTTCAAGAATCTCTAGGCTTAAGATGTTTTATGGTCAGAGAGTGAGGCTACACCCAAGTGCATATGTGGTAGGGTAATAATAAGCTTCTCTTCTGGAAAGTTAACAACCAAAGTTTGCAGACCAAAAATTAGAGCAACAGAAGGACTGCAAAGACAGCCAACATTTTGGCCCTAGCCTTTCAAGGTCAGTGAACACTCAGGACATAGGAAAACCTATATTGTATCCACATGTAACTCAGTTGCATCCCAAATTTTCTGATCAAGGAGATTATGGGGCCACAGAGCAACGTGATCAATGACATAGAGTGTGCCTATGGAGAGTCACAGGGAAAGAAAACATTCTCTCAGGCTTTCACAGAGAGCAAATTGGTCAGGCAATGGCTGTGACTCATCCACGTGGCTGACACTGACAAAGGATCTGCAAACTGCAGTAGAGGGTTACAGGATAAATCCTGAGGGTACTTGACTGACGTTATCAGGTATACAAGTTACATTTCTTATTATATAGGTCTTGCTTTATCTTGGTCTTAACAATCCAGCAGAAAAGTATACAAATGTAGTATATAAAGTAAAGCCATATTAATATGCTGAACTGTGAAAGGCTCAAGTCAACAACTTCTGACATTGCCAGTCCTGTGGATAACGCATTACTATTGTGGACTGCTGGACTGTGTTGGATTGTTTTGCTGAATTCATAGACCTATAGTATTTAGATGCCAATGGAATACCCATCTCTGACAGGACTAAACAAAAAAAGGAAATACAAAGGAAGGAACATTTTGTATCTGTATATACAGAGTAGTTAGGATAGATATACAACTACTTTTGCTTAATTCAATGAGAAGAAAGATTTGTACTAATATTTGAACAGGAGCCAGATAGATGGCTCAGTGGAATAAACGCTTCCTTGGCAAGCTCAAGGGCCTGAGTTCAATCCCCGGTTCTGGAAAAAACAAAAATAGTGCTTGGACAAGATATCCTGTCTGCATCTTGTACTGTGGATAACCACTAAGAAGATAATAATGTACAATGTATTAATTATTAAAACTATCCTATTTTAGAAAAGTATAAAAGTATAAAAATGAAGTATACATCGCAGGGCCATAATATTAAGCTGAGCTGTAAATGGCTATGGTCGACAACTTCTTCAGATAACTCATTATTGTTGTGGAATGCTGGACTATGTTGGATTGTGTTGTCGAGTTCAAGCACCTAAGTTAGTTGAATGACAATGGAGTGTCCATCTCTGACAGACAAAGGAAGGGGTATAGAAAGGAAGAATCATGATGTGTGTGTACAGATAGTACAGTTGGGATAGATAACGCTGTGCTTCTACATAATTTATGAGGGGCAAGATTTGCACTAATGGTGATTGGACAGGATATTATGTCTGCTTCTAGTACTATGGACAGCCACTGGGAAAATATCAAGGTAGAAAGTATTATTGAATCTTTGATGTAATTCAGGTATAAAAAATAAGATACACAAAGAGCTACACTCTATTTACTGATAAGAGACATATGGTATAATAATGTCTGTGAGTATAATATCATGTATGCACCTTCTATGATACCAAAACATTATGAAAACAGTTTGCAATGTATTTATCAAATCCATCTTGTCAAGGTATCTTAAAACTGTCTCATTGATATTTGTACTTCAATAAAACAAAAAATAAAAAAAATAAAACTGTCCTATTAATCAGTTTTGAAACTGTCTCATTGCTATTTGTTTCTCAATAGAATAAAAAAAGAATTCCTAGGCTAGGCCCTTTTCAATAAAATACCTATTACTTACTTCTAGTGTATTGGGGGAAAAAGTATGTTGTGTTAAAACAATGAGACACCAGGTGTATCTGTTCTAACAGCTGTTATTACCTTGATACATAGGGACAGATGCTCAAATTTGAGCACTTAAAAAATAAATATGCTTAAGTTGTTTGAATTTTTTTTAGAAAATTGCCATGAAACCTCTGTGTTCAATTTCATTATGGATTTTCCTTCCAAACCAATCCATGCCTACAGAAAGAAGAAATATCTCAGCTTTGTAGATTGCTTAAATAATTGCTTCCATATGAAACTTCTAAAATTTAAATAAGCAGTTTTTATAAAATCCTTGACACCCAAAGAATAAAGCCATCCTAGATAGGACCATTTCCCCACTTCTCTTTTTATGTTGACATTATTCCCATTCCATTGTACCAGACTCTCAGCTCTGAGGGTTTCAGCTGCTCCCCTCCTAAGCCCCCACTGTGTTGTTTATTAAGCCCTCTCAATCCTTCCTTTATCATTCACCCTGATTCTCCCTTCCTCTGCCTTTTGCCAGCCACCTGCACTATCTATTCCAGATCTCTGCAGCAAACTACAGCTGTGTTAAGTTCTGTTATCCTGACACACTTTCTACACTCAGCAGCAGCAGGATATCTTTCCCCTTTACCCGGAAAGTAGAAGGAACCATCTGGAAAGATATCACTCATAACCAGGGCTCTGCACCTGTATCAAGCTCTCCTATCTTTCTGCAAGGTGAGGAGGTTGCACCTGTCTCCATGCTCAAGATTATCCTTTTACCCTATGAAAGGTCTCATTCTCCCTGTCCTAGGGCAGTATCTTTGTCATTTGCCCCCTCAATGTCAGCACATGCTTGTATCACTGCCTGTTGATGTACCACTATCTGAAATGGCATGATGTATAAAAAACAGAGGGTTACTTAGCTCATAGGTGGCTGGGAAGTCTAGGTGCTGGGTGCTGGCATCTGCTCAGAGGCTGGTGAGGGCTTTCAGATGCATGCATTGTAATGCAGTAGAGACCATTCATCTCCTGGAGAGACAGAGCAAGTATGCTAGCTTGAGTCACCCCTATTTTTATTTTTATTTTTTTGCAAGCTCAGCCTGATGGTGGGGCGGACATATGTGGTGCTGGGGATCAAAATGCTTTCCCCTGTGCTTGCCTGCGCTTGCCTAAGCAGGTGCTTTTAAATCGATGGGCTATCTTGCTGGCCCAAAGGTGTTTTTCGTTTATTTTCTTTTTCTTTTTGTTTTCACAGTACCAGGGGTTAAACTCAGGACCCTGTGCTCTCCAAGCAGGTGCTTATTCTACTGAGCTATCTCCCCAGCCCTTGCTCCTATTTTTATAAAGTCATGAATGTGAGGGTAGGTCCCCCATTCTCATAACCTCATCTAATCCTAATTACTATTCAAGTGCACCACTGACAAGTGAATGTGGGATTAAATTTCTAATACAAGCACTTGAGGGACATGCAGTATCTGAATTGCATACCAAGAGTGCTATGCAGCCTTCACTTCCCTTGATCTCCAGTCTGCATGGGCCTATTGGCCTCAGGGCCCTGACACAGCCCCTCCCAATACTGTGTCTACCACATAGCCATCTCTGAGTCCCTTTCTTCCTATTCATCTGGATGTGGTCTCTTTCCCTGAATTGCCACGGAGGCTATAGGCTTAACAGGAGTGCGTATTAACCCTCAGCTGCCCACAGTGATGAACCATCTTGGGTAGAAGCAGACTTTCTCCACAGAGGAGGACCCCAATCCTCTATCTCACTGCCTCAGATGTTTTACACTCTGTTTCTTGACTAGAACCAAGGCACACAGAAACCCATTGAAGAGGGCGATGATGTGTAGGACCCCCTAGGGAATCTGAGGGCAGACCCAGGACCAGAATTTGACAGCAGATGTCACTGTTAGAACTGCTTCTATAGTGTTCTACAGACAACAGAATGGCATTATCTAGAAGAGTTTTTAACATCATGGAGCCAATATTTTTATTTGGGAGAGAATAGGTTCTTGAGTTTCTCATTAAAACTCTACAAGGAAATAAAATGTCAGGCACTTCCAAAACTATGTTTACTTGCAATTTTCAGGGACATATTTGGTACCTAACTTAAGGTTCCTTATTTTTAAGCTAATAATTTTTTGTAATTCATAATTTCATTTTTAAATTTCAAATTTTATCTTTATTTGGGATCACCAGTGCAAGTTAGAAAACAATGTAAATCAGCAAAAGCTACCAATCACTATCTCTTGCATTGCACACAATTTTGCATCTATAACAATTTAGTATAAATTATATCAGTTGGGAGATTTAGTGGCTTCCATGATTTATCCTAAAAGCTGACTCCAGGAGTAGCATTGAGGTCTGTTGAACTCCACAAGCTATGGAGGGCTTACCTGGGAGGCGCCCGACCTCTAGCCAGCCTCGGCCATGGCAGAGAGAAGAGTGCACGCTCATAACCATGAGGTAGATGAGTGAGCACAGAAAATGGATGTCATGCACCTCAAACCAGATCCTTAATCCTGCCTAACTCGCTCCTTACAATGGAATCACAGTGAGTACTTAAAACATATGCCATTTTCTTAAGGCTGCTTGAGCCAAATTCCAAAAACATGACTTAAAACAATAGAAATGTATTCTTTTACAGTCCATCTAGAAATCCAAAACCAAGATGTTCCTCCAAAGGCCTACAGGACATCATTCCTGGCCTATGTCAGCTTCTAATGGGTCCTGGCCATCCTTGGCATTCTTTGGCATGAAGGTGCATGGCTCTAACCTCCGACTGTCACTTGTGCACTTGTGTCCTCGCTTCTGATACAGGCACCACTCACTGAGTTAGGGCTTATTCTAACACACCTTGTCTTATGGTGACTACATCTGCTCCAAGCCAGTAAGACACATATTTGGAGGAAACACAATTTGTGCCCACTACAGAGTACTTCTTGTATGCTAGACATTTTGCCCAGCTTTTTAATGAATTGCTTCACATCACCCTTTTAACCATCCTATGAGATGGAGATCCCCACTTGACAGATAACAAAACTGAGACTTAGAGAGTCAAGGTCACCTGCCCAAGGTTACACACTTGCACATTGCAGGAAATCTCAAAGGCAAGTCTGTCTCACTTTCAAATCTAGCTCTTAGCTGCTAGGCCAAATGCTAAAGTTAAAGCTTGAGAATCATTATGGCCTCATTGTGATCAGTTTTCTGGGTCAAATGACAAGTCAGATCTGGAATTAGAACATGTAACAGTGTAAGCAAGGGCTCATGAAGGACGATCCCAGCCTGAGAAGCCCCAAGCTGCTCAAGCGACAGCCCACACAGGTGAAGCAGCCTCCCCACCCCCACTGCAGGCTCCTGATCTCTGCATACTACTGTCCGCAATGGCCCGCCTGCCTACCCAGTCTGCACACCCTTCCAGGTTAAACCACCCCATTTCTTCCAGACCTTTCCTCTCCTTTGCCTCTGTCCACTTCCCATCCCAGGAACCCCCATTGGCAGGACTTGCTGAGTGCTGACCTGACTGTAAAGCTAACTAAACTAATTAATCACAACAGATTAATAAGAGTGACAAGGTTAGAAAGGTGACATTCTCCAAAATCCCCAATTTGGTATGAGTGCACATATTTTTTTTTTTTAATCCTCACAGCAATTTGTTTTCTGTATAGTGATGTTTTTCCAAGAGTGTCCCAAAATGTAGTCAAGGTTAACTGTGCTGTGAGCTTATTCAATATTTATGATTCTTTTTATTTGTATTACCAGGACTTTTTGGGGACTCCAAAAGGTCCATTAATCAAACAAAATGACAAAATGAGCCATTTGACAATTGGAACAAGGGCTGAATATTATTATTATTATTATGTATACATACATTTTAGGTCCAGGGATAAAAGGGCCAACTGAAACTTCATCAACAGTCCCTGACTAATTGTTCCAAAGTGTCTTCCATACATTTCCCTTCCATCTAATAATCCTCCAGTATGATTTAATGGTGTCCCTGGTGAGTTGGCTTTACTAAGGGCTGAGTTCCTGGGGAGGAGGTGGTGACAGAGATAACTCAACTGTTAGGAGACGGCGGGTGGACAGTCTTCACGGAGCTGACAGCTTGGAAATACAATTATCAGTGTGATCTGCTTAAGAATGCATCCTGGGTGCCTGCCTTGTGAAGACGAAAGCATGCCTCGACACACAAAGAGAAAGAGGTGATAAGGAGGCATCATTTTCCTCCAGCCTCATAACTGTAAATTGAAGAAAATTATTTTCTTTGCCTCCAGCTCATTGGCATATAGGCAGCATTATATTATAATTTCATAAGCATAAATCCTTTGAATAAATTTCACAAGAATAACTGAATTAGAAATGCAAGTAAAGTATCTAAAAAACTCAACTGTATGAGGCAGGAGGGGAGATGGGAGAAACACACAGAAAGAAAAAGTCCTCTCTGCATCCCTTTCCAGGGGTGCTGAGGGCCCAGCACAAGGGCTGGGGGCAGGGCCAGGCAGTTTGCACCCCTCTCTGCCCAATGGTAACCAACATAGCATCTTTTCATCTTTCTGTTAGCATGCTCCAAGGAATTTGAGTCGTAATTCATCATAAATTAATTTTGGAGAAACAACAGGCTTGGGGCATGTTATAATTATTGTTATTTGTTTATTTATTATTATGTTAACCATTATTTATTATTATGTGGCACATGTGTGAGACCACAAAGGTTACTCCCTGTGGTTTCTTAGCAACATGTCTGAGTTCTTCATGCCCAAGTTACTGAATGTTTGACTTCACTCAGGCTAGACTGTAAGAGGTAGATGCCGAGTTGGTAACCCCTGGCTTCTGTGCTTTCCTGAAGGGAATGGTGGGACAGCCTGTCAAGGTGAAATCTGTGCTGCCTTCACACTTTGCAAGTGAAAAACCATCTGCAAGCAAAACTCTGGCCCCAAAGATGGTGCAAGGGGCTGTCTAGAGTCCAGCAAGAGCTTTTCTTCCATGCCTCCTTCTTTGTACTCAGGCTAGCTGCCCCCAGACCTTCTCCATCTGCTCAAACCACCCCGGGGAGGAAGAGGCAGAGAACTGGGAAGGAAGGGATTTCCATGGAAGACACACCACACCCTGAAGCCACATCAGCCCTGCTGCGACATCCCTCCTCCTCGTAGCCCTTCTCCCTTCTTGGGGGCAACTGATTCTAGCCTCAGCTAACTTCCATGGCCCATCGCAGGATGATGAGGTAGTGGGACAGAGTGTTAGTTCTACTAAGTGTGAACAAGACAGTCTCTCAGGAGGACAGACGTCCATCTGCACAGATTTGTATATTAGGACAAAATGTAAAGACAAGAGATGGCTCAGTAGAATAAGCACTTCCCTGGCAAGCACAAGGGCCTGTGTTCAATCCCTGGTTCTGCCAAAAAAAAAAAAAAAAAAAAAAAAAAAAAAAAGACAGCCTGGGTTTCCACTTCCTGCATGGGAAAACTTCCTTGGGGATTTATATACTGACACTGGAGGAGGAGCTACTGAACCCTGGTGATGAAGGTGGTTTCTTTTATCTAGACTCACAGGCCTTATTTTGCTTTGGTTAGGATATTTCTGCCAAGGGGCTGAGTGATGGATTGCATCCCATCATTATGCTGGGGCTCCCACATAGGATGCATCACAGGGACCCCCCATTGTGTGGACACTAGACACTGAAATCCCCAGGCATATTTGATATATATATATATATCGGACTGAGTAGACTTTCAATTTTAATTTTTAAAGATAATACAAAAAACAGTAAAAAATATTAGAAATGATATAGAATTTCACTAAAAAATAATAGAAAACAACAATGATTATTATAGTGCATATTGGAGGTCAGAGAGATGGCTCAGTGGAATAAGCACTTCCCTGGCAAGCACAAGGACCTGAGTTCAATCCCTGGTTCCGCCGAAAGAAAAAAATTATAGTCCATATTGTTGTCTTCAGATTAGTTGTTTAGATAAGCAAATAGAAGCCTGTAAGATTGGTCAAAAATCATAAAAATTAAAAAGGAGAGAAAAAAATATAAGCTATAACTGCTCCTAGACCAGCAAAAAGCAGCAGTACAATCATCCAGGCTATCCTATGTGCATGCATATGTATTTCTTTTTCCCCTCCTTCCTTCTTCCCTTCATCCCAGTTGCTCCTCCCCTTGGAGCAGTCTCCTTTCCCCTTCAAGGAATCCACTGTACCTCGCAGGTCCTACTTACTCCTTCATGTTCCTGTAGTCGGGAGGCAATAAGATATTTACACATGCAGGTCTCATTCATTTCACTTACGAGTGTACTTAGGAACATGGCTTCTACTTGTACCCATTCACCTATAAAAGCCTTGGATTGATCCTGATAGATGAGTAATACTCCATTTTATAAAAATACCACATCTTCTCTATGCACTCCTCAGTTGTGGGTTGTTTCCAAGATTTAGCTATGACAGATGGTGCTGCTGTAAATGTGGGTGCACATATATCATGTTATGATGTTTTCAGTTATTCTGGAAAAACACCCAGAAGGAGAGTAGCTGGGTCAAAGGGAACTTCTAATCCTAGTTTTTTGAGGAGTCTCCACACTGATTTCCATAAAGGCTGTACCAGTCTGCACTCCCACCAACAATGGAGAAGGGTTCCGCCCCCACACACACGCAGCCCCTCCAGCATTTGTGGAGGACTGTGTACTTTCTGTGTGATTTCTAATGAAAGAGACAGAGAAACCGCACAGAGAGTCCACAGCCCTCACAGGCCCAACCCCCGGCGGCTCCTGTTATTCTCACCTTACTTTCCTGTGGCACATGTCTCACGGTAATGGAGTAAAGTCAACGCATCACGTTTACTGAAGCTCACATTTTACTCTCTTCGCATCCCCTAAGGTCTATTTTCTGACCCAGGATTCCATCTAGGACACTGCATCTGATTTAGCTTCCTGTCTGCTTCAGGCTCCACCTCTTGGTTCTGGGAGTTCTCAGGCTTCCCTGTGCGTGATTGCTTTGGCAGTTTTGGTGAGGACCACTGAGGACTTTGTTCTGTGATCTCTCCCCCAATCGGGGTCTGTCTCCTTCCCATGGAGAGACTCCATTTACAGTTTTGAGGGGAAGAACACAGAGGTGAAGAGCTGTTTCATCACGTCACCTCAAGGGCAGGAACTGTCAGGTGCTGACCCTGGTTATCTGGCAGGCAGCATGTTGGGTCTATCCACCAGGCCGTTGCCCTTTCTCCACTTTTATGCTGTGTGTTAAGTAGGTATGGGTAGCCCACACTGGAGTGGGGATTTCTGCTGCAGCTCTTTGATGATAGAGAAACTCCACCAATTATTTAAAATTCTATACAAGAGTAGTAATGTTGTATACTTGTGGATATATTATACTACTTCTTTGTTTTGTTGTTTAAATTTTCCACTCTGTCATATCCCCATTCATGTGGCTTTATTAGTTTTCTGGTTTTGGTCTTTCCTTATTTATGGTACCACAAGGTACTCCAGGTTCACCTTGTGTCTTTCTTGCCCAGTCCTAGAATCAACCACTGCTTTACAGAAGCCAAGCTCTTTTCACTGCAGGATGGAATTAGCAACTGCAGTTTGATTGCTAGGTATGTTCTCTGATTCTGGGGCAGGAAGCTTTTTAAATCTGCATGTTTAGATTGTAACCAAGACCCATCTTTAGAATCTCCTGAGGTTGACAACAAACATCAATATTTTTTAAAGTTTACTTCTCATAACAAGACCTTCCTATGTTGACATTTGCTTGTTTATAGTATAAACACATCACATAATCCAAATTTAAAATAGACCTAGTAATAACAGAAATCTCTGTGACTGGTGAACCAACAGGTACTACCTCTGAAGCTCTTAGTGAGCTGAGTGCTGGGGTGGAAACTGCTTGTGATCTATTAAGATCTATCCTTTTCTCTAATCACGAGTCAGCCTCCCTGCAGCAGGTGTGGTCAGGCTCAGTCCCCAGGCGGAGGTGATAGAAAGCAGGCAGGGGCACCTCTGGATAGAGATCCTAACCAGCACTCTCCTTTTCCCAACTAGGTGAAAATAAATGGTAAGAAGCAAGACACAGGAAGCTGCTCAGGGAATGGCAGGAAAAAGAGCTGATAGCTAGGACAGAGCCTGGACCCCAAATAGGCTTGTTGGAGAAGAGCTCCTCATGAGGATGGAATGGGCCTACAGACTTAGGGATAGGCTGTTTTGATTCCCAAGCACACCACTTGGGTCCATTGGTTACCCCTGTTCCTACAGGATGCCCCAACCGAATAGGCAAATTGCACTTACTGGTGATCACTGGTGTGATCTGTCAGGTGCCAAGAGCAGAACTATGAGGAAGTGTAAGGTGTGTTCTTCCTGTGATGACGATGGAAGGAGAAGCCTCTCCTTGGAACAGAGCCTGCAGCACTCCAGGGCTTCTGTGAAGTCAGGGTCAACAAGTTCCGCTGTCCAGAAGCCACTCGGAATAGCCTGACTCATTGTGCAAGTCCCCATAGTTGTGTTGCAAAGTCAAACCCCAGCACTGAACCTCAGTCAGCACCAAGAACACAGTTAGCTCTTGTGCACCCAGACTGTCTGCCATGCTACTGTCTGCCTGCCACTGTCACCTCTAAATAAAGCCCAAAGCATGCCCCCATCATCCCTCTAACCCCCGTGGCCCTGGAGTAATCCATGGATGGAGCATTTGGCCCTGTCTGCACAGAAGCCAACTCTCCAGAGCTGCACTGAGTCATCCTTTGTAAATGTAGACCCTGTCTGCAGGGCCTCCCACTCGTTACTCTCTATTTGCTTCTTACTTTTTTTTTTTCACCAGGGATTTGATCTTCAGCCTTGTTTAGTCAGAGTCCAGGCTTGGCAGATTAGTCAGTAGGGCTTACCCATGGTGGACAATATCTTTCTTAGTCTCAGAATTGTTGCTCTGGCATGCAACTAAAGAATCAAAGCATGTCCCCCAAGACTCCACAAACAGGTGGGGCATCACCTAGACATGTCCACTAAATATCTATAAGAGCTGAAAGTTCCAGGTGTCTGGACTTGAGAGTCTAAAAGACCTGATTCTGGCTCCAGGCTCCATTGCTTCCTGGCTTATGATCCTAACTAAGGAGCATAGGAATTAGGTCTCCACTCTCCTGGGTGGACAATGAGAGCTGCACAAATATTGCCCTCTATTAAATCAGATATAGATGGACAAAGCTTAGTACACTCTGCACTCTGCTAAAAACTCAGCAGAGTTACCTTTTCCTTTCCTTTCCTTTCCTTTCCTTTCCTTTCCTTTCCTTTCCTTTCCTTTCCTTTCCTTTCCTTTCCTTTCCTTTCCTTCCTCTTCTTTCTTCCTCTTGGATAAGAAGACAGGGCTGGGGCTGGCCTGATAGCTCAGCAGACTGAAATGCCTGCTTAGGCAGAGTGCAGCGGCAGGGGTTCGACCCCAGGCATGGCCCTGCTGCCAGGGTGTGCTGAGATGGTAATTGAGACTGGGTATGGTGGTGCACACCTATAATCCCAGCACTTGGGAGGCTGAAAACATAGAGTCATTGTGAGTCTGATTTATGTAGTGAGACTCTGTAGACCCTGTAGACCCTGTCCTAAATACAGAAAAGAAAAGAAAAAAAAGAAGAAGAAGACAAGGTGGAAATGAAGGAGGCGGAGACCAACTTCTCTCTCTTCCTACATCAGCAGACTTAGACTTCAACCAGAGCTCAGCCCAACCTGGAGGAAGGTTTTGGGGCAAAGCAGTGCCTAGGTGGGACTATCAGTCACAGCAGCAAGATATGCATCTCAACATTGGGCTCCCCACCCCCACAGTCCTGCAAATCTGGCTATGATTTGCTCCTCTGTCCTGTGTGCTCCTTTCCCAGCCTCCCTCCTGGCTCACCCAGACACCTGACAGGTATTTACTGAATCCTGCTTGGCATATGCACTAACTTCTGATAATCAAAGGAAGAAAATTCCAGGTGGTGCCTCAGTCTCCCTGTCATGGAGGCACATGAGGAGTGAGAGTCCACTGTCCTTGGGGCCTGTGCATTTAGCTCAGAGAAGGCCATTCTGTTGTCTTAACCACAAAGGGGTTACTAGTGAGAGGACACGGGATGGTGTGCCGAATCCAGAGACTAGCTGCAGGGTCAGGGCCCACTGTAGAAGAGCAGCCTGGAGAAACTCAGAAGAACCTGTGGCCATGTGACCAAAGTGATGTGGCAATACTCCTAGCAATAGTTTTTTTATTGAGCCAGTATTACATGTGAATCCATCATGGACACCCTCTAAACAGCTATAGAAGTAGGCATTGACGAATCCACACAGACAAGAAAGCAGCTCAGGTGAAGTGACCCACTAAGTCCCAGATGATACGGCTGGTACGTTTCAGAGCTGGGACCCATAGCAGAGCACAGACATTTTCCACCCTGGGCCTCCTACCTTCCAGATGCTCCTTTCTGGTTCTGAGTCACTACCTGACCTTCTTGGCTTCACATTGGAGGTGCTTGAGTTCCACCTTACGACTGCCACCGTCCTGCCATCATGTCCTTCAGCAGAGAACTGTGTCTTCCTTGCCCAGCCGTTCTGGGCACTCACACCTTGATTGGTTGAGTTGTGGCTAAATGCCACCCTGCCTCAGAGCCTCACTGAAAGGAAGAGTCCTCCCCACTCACCTGACCTTCCATTTGGAGAAGGCAAAAGGAAATGTGCCCCATGGTCAGACCCTGGGCTGATGGGAACAGAGTGAGAAACCCTGATGTGGCTGTGACAGTGCTCAGGACAGCTGGTGCATCTTTCAGTCTTCCCATACCATGTGAAGGAACCTGGCCACAAGCAATGCACGTGGGGAAGAGGGGCCCCTTCCAAGTGCAGCCTGTGACCTAGCACGCCCACTGTGCACCTACATGTCCTTCCCCTGGCTGCACATTCCCAGAAGCCTGGGTGCAGACAGACTGCCCCCTAAGGGTCTTCAGTCAGAAGAGCTCTCTTGCTGCCTCTTCATACCCGTAGCAAGAAATCATGCTGTGGGACTGAGCAACTGATGTTCGGGGGCTACTTGTCACCACAGCGTGACCGAGGGTTCTGGCTAGCATGACACGCTGACTTCACAGGACAAACTCTTGTTTATTGACACAAAGAGCCTCCATAATTGTAAGGTTAAATAACTTGAGTGTGGAAACAAATTGTGTACAGTAGCCTCAGCTCTGGGACATGGTATGATTCTGAGCAAAATGTCTATTCACTAAAGCACAAAGTACAGATTTTCTTCGCAAGCAATTTTTCTTGCTCCTATGAAAGCAGTTAGTTTTTCTCATTGGAGCTGGGCCAGTTTTGCTCTATTCATGAAGGCATCCTGCAGAATTCAGTTAGCATTGCTTCCTAAAGCTACCTGAAGTGCCATCTTGAAGGTTGTATATTTTCTGTTAATGAAAAGATAAGCAGGAAAGAAAATACCTTTGCTTTCTATCTTCTTTTCTCTTTTTTCCCTTAAAAACTTAGGATGATGTTGTGATTAACTTGCCTTTTGCAGTGTAGTGGATATGACAGCCTACCAAATTAATCCCATTATGCAAAACCCAGTTCACAAATGGGTTTGCATTTTTGCAAAATTATGTCAATTTCCCTATAAATTGGAGAGACTGTGTCAGCTTTCTGAGCAGCACAGAGATGCTACCATGCGCTGTATGTCTCTATCTCTCTAATCCAAAAAGATACAAATTTTAGCTCCGTGGCACAAATTAGGATTCACAACTTTAATGCTGATGTTTTTGTTTACACGAGACTTGCCTGAGAATCGCCGTTCATTTTCAGGTTCACTTACAATCTCCTTCTGCATTTGGGGCTTGGAGAAAATGGTTAGCACAAAATCCTTAATTACTTTTATATTAAGAACGGAATTTGTTATTTCTTTGCACTCGAAGCACTCAGCCAGGCTCCGGCAAGCCCTTGCCGGCGTCTCTGCCTTACTGTCTGCATTCGAGGGGTTGGACCACAGAGGCAGCTTCCCAACTGCCACCCTCTGGGCCAGCGGCAGACAGGCTGTTGGTGGCCAAATCTGTCTGGCATTGACTGTGATCTGTGAACTCCCTGTAACTGGACCAGCTTGTCAAATTAAGCCCGCTCCCGCTCCGAGCCACAGAGCAGCCAGGATCTGAAGGGCTCTGCACTCTGACCTGGTCACCAGCCCCTGGAGCCTCACGTCTGCTGGGTGGACGCTGCTTCTCACCTGGTTCATTTTGAATGCAGCAGCCCCCTCCCTCTGAGCCGCACATTGCCTCCTCTCTGTCTCTCTGTCTTGTAAAAGGAGAAAGAAAAAGCTTCCTTGTTTTGAAGGCTGGCGCTCCAAGGGCTAAATTACTTACTGAATTCAGAAAATCTATTTTTTAATGGTTATTCTTTCTTTGTGTAGCACTTTTTATTCTGGTGATGCTTTCTTGAACAGTGAATTGTTGACTTTTTATGCTTTAGATTTATTAGACATGTGTCAAGTTGTCAACCTCCTACCGTTTGCATTTGTGTCCACCTTGCAAACAGCAGGGAAAAATACTTTTTTTTTCTCCATGAACGTTCACTTCTTGGCAGTTCTGAAACAAATTTTTGAACAGTTGCTGTTCCTATTGATAGCAATAGTTTGATGTTTAAAAAAACCAGGGTTTTATTTTCCCCTAAATTTTTGACATGTTCTGTCATATCATATCATATCATACCCTGATGCATCAAAAACAAAAAAGGGGGAGGGCACCGCCCGCACTGTTCACAGAGATCATGAGCCTTCACTAAACACCCACCCATCTGTTCGCCGCTTTAGTCCTTTTGTTCTCTCTCTAATGCTGGTATTCCTCAATAAAATGTATCTGTGCTCCTGCGATGCCACAGTATTCTCAGCCCGGCTTCTCAGTCTGTAAAAAACAGTTTCAAGGAATTACGAGAGGATTTGCATTTCCCTACTTAGAGCTGGGTGGCTGGAATTTAGATGCATCCATGAAATCAGATGCAAAGAACAATAAAAAAGGAAGAATACACAAATGAAGCAAGCACCCAGTAGCTGCAGGTAAGTGTCACCTAAAATTGCTGCAACTGTGAAAAAAAGTTGACAATGCAAACAGTTTCTCCTCAGGCTTTTCCAAAACCCCCCCCCCCCGGGGGAAGGCTGCCAGGACTTTGGCACACGCTGCGACTATGGAACGAGGTCCCCTGTGACTGGGCCTCCTGGCTCTGCCTGGCAGCTTGTCTTCCTTGCGGCTGTAGCTTCTCCAGAAAAGGGAGGTGGGCTTGGTGGCCGTCCTGACTCCTGCCTACTGCCCTGTACTTGCTGCTCCTGCGGTGCCTCTGGTAGCAGAGCTGCAGCTCCTCTCTGCCCACCCCTTCATGCAGCCACAGGTACAGTCTCATGGGGACTCACCTGTCACTTGCAACTCACGGCCCTCATCTGCAGGGACATGTGGGTCCAGTTTCAAGAATCTTAGCATGTGCTACAGATCATATGCGCTCAGCGTAATGAGACACATGGGTGTGATGTGGCCACTCAGTCTTGATGAAGGAGACTGGTTGTCCATTCAGGGACAGGACAGTGACGCTGGTAAATGGTTTCTGAGTGATGGGGCACAGGCTCTTCATTCAGATCATGCAGAGTGATGGGGAGATGGAGGTCTATTTGTCAGCCTCCTGGAGCAAGGAGCTTGGAATTCCTCCAGAGAATGGGTGGGCTGTGTGAGGGCCTGAGCTGGGAAGTGAGCTGAGAGTAGCCTGTGAATTGTGTAACTGGGTTTGGAAGACTTTCATATGCTCAGTGAAATCAGCGACTCCCAGTTCACTCAACCTAGAACCAATTGCATATACTCAAACTGCCCTGGGCAGCTTCCAGGGTGCCGCATGCTACCACAAAATTCTCACTGCTCAGAAGGGTCATGCTTGGCTTAATGATCTTTTGTTTGGGTTGATATTTTCTGATTGTTTTAAAATTCTTCATAATTTTGTCTTTAGATATATTTTGCCCCTGAAGCCCAACGGGACACTGGGCAGAGCCTGTATGTGCACTGAACCGTCCTAGGCCCTCCTGCCTCTCCTGGGCACTGGTGATACACTGCGAGTGTCCAAACAACCCCATGATGAGGGTCAGAGAGCATGACAGGCACAACTCAAGGACTAGCACAGAAAGAAGGCATACAGGGTCAAAGAACACAAATGCCCAATGAACCCATCATGTCCCTCAGCTGAAGATGATGACACATAGGGTGAAGGTGCTTGTCCTTTCATTCCTTCCATATAGGCCAGTGGGCGAAAGGGAAAGAGTGTTAGTGGAACACATGATGCCAGGAAGTGAGGTCACACACTGAAGGGCACACTTTGCAACATTTCAGTGGACACAAAATGGCCCACAGCACTGTGCACACAAACTGTGAAATAAGAATCATCCTTGTGGTGATTCTACATCAGATTAAATCCCCTCATGTTTGCATTTTTTAATGTACTTAGTACAGAGTCTACAGGGTCTCACTACACAGATTGGACTTGTAGTGATCCTCCTGTTTTCAGTCTCCCAAGTGCTGAGATTACAGGCATACCACCTTACCCAGTCTCAAGTACCATCTCAGCGTGCCCTAGAGGCACAGCTGCACAGCATATTGGGGATCGAGTCCCAGTCCCTGTGCCTGCTTAAGCAGGTGCATTGGTCTACTGAGCTGTCTGGCCAGCCCTCTTTATGTTTGCATTTAACACTGGTGTTTCAATGTAGAAACTGAATAACATTTGTGTACTACTGTACATTTTACAATTTTTGTCCTACAAAACATACTCTAAGTCAGGAGAGACCAAGAGAGGAAGCTGTAGTAGTTTCCTCTGGCAGTACCTCCCTCAGTGCCACGCTCCTGCTCCCTCCACACCCTAGAATTTCAAGCACTGCTGTGGGTTGTGTAGCTGTGCCATTCGTCCTCTGAGGCTGTCCTCCTCATCCTCTGTGGCTGTGCTGCTCTCCTCTGTCCCAACTGTCACTCTGGCTTCACACTCCTGGCACTTGTGCAGCGATCCTAGATAGAGGAGCGTGATAGATCCTGAGTCCCGTGAACTGTTTCCCAGCTGCGCATGCTGCAAACACATCTTTTGCAATGGCACCTGGACAGTTTTGCATCCTTCTCTTAGAAGGCCCAGGGAGTTTTCTGCTGCCCACAAAGGAAGGCCAACATCCTTCCTGGACTCCACAGCTGACCTGAAAGTCCTCAGGCTTATCTCACTGGACCCCCTTTCCTGGGGGCGCTAGCACACACCAAGCTGCCACAGCCTTGGTGAGTGTTGCTGCCCCCTAACTCAGCTCAGAAACCTCCTCCTCTCAAAGTCTGAGGTGATCTGTGGGCTGTGGGCTCTAGGTGTTAGCCCTCATTGCATTGTCCTGGGGAACTTCATCTTTTCACTCAGGATCCAGGTTGAGCAGATTTCAAAGGTGAGAGGAGATGAACCTTTAGAGGATTTTAAACAGGGATCTGAGTAGATTTGCACCTTATAAAACTGATCCTGATTCTGATGCAATAATGAATCCGTTTGAGGTCAAGGTCAAGTCTAGGGACACAAGATAAGCAAGGGGTGCCATAAGTCCAGTAGGAAGCCAGGAAAGTGCTCCAGATTGTGCTGCCTTCTATGCCACTGCCTACCACAAGCCCAGAAGCAACAGAACCAAGTGACATGGACTGAAACCTCTGACCCTGTGAATCAAAAATACCTTTCCTCCTTTAAATTGTTTGTCTCAGATATTTTGTCACAGTGACAGAAAGCTAACACCAGGGCTTGAATTAAATTCCACCCTACTTCAGAGTAACCTCATCCTAACTTACTAGGTACACAAGGACTTTATTTCTTATACCTATTTATATTTACATATTTATATAATGTAGGGACTCACTATGCAGTTTGGACTCATAATGATCCTCCTGTCTCAGTCTCTCTAGTGCTGGGATTATAGGCATGAATCACCATGTCCAATTCTAAGCACTTTATTTCTAAATCAGGTCGTAGTCTGGGATTTTGAGAGACAAATTGGAGGGAACATTACTCTTTTCCAGCATATATCAGTTACTCTTCTCTCCTTGCTGGGACACTCAAAATGAAGAAAAGAAAGGTTTATTTAGCTCACAGTTAGAGATTTCAGTCCATGCTCCACTGGCTCCAAGGCAGCGTGGCACGGGGCAGAGAGCACCCTTTCATGGTGGCAAAGAGCAAAATAGCAAAATGGAGGAGCAGCAGCAACAGCGGCTACAGAGAGCGAGTCTGCCTCCCTTAAGTTGCATTCAGGCTCCCTGCCCCAGGCTGGGTGTAGTGCTCACGCCCATAATCCCAGCATTACTAAGACCCATAATCCAAGGCTTGATCATGAATTAATCTCAAAATCTAGAAGTTCCTGCCCCATAACTGCATGAGGCTTTGGGGGCACAGGTAGACATAAACCATAACACAGAATTACTGGATACCATTACCTACAGCTGAGATTGACACACAGGAATTACTTACCGTGCCATAAGTACATGGGAAGAGATGGAAAGAAAACCCCTGTCCTATCATTTTCACTCCCTGGGTGTTGTTCCCTGCTGTGGTGGTGACTAATGTCCTGAAGTTCAGTCTACAGCTCTCTTGGCTCTCCTGCACTGGGGCCTTGAGCTACTCTTCAGTATCACTACATGAAGAAAGAGGTGAGAGTAGTCTTACCCTGTCAGCCTCCTGCACACATGAAACTTTATGATACCATCTATCAAGGATTTAATACAAGGACTTGCCTTGAAATACTAGCTCTGGTAACTTTTGCCACTGACATCATTATATTCATGATGGCTGCAGCAGAGCTGAAAGGCGAGGAACACAGTGAGTGGCGCCAGCACAATCTGTCCTTACCTGTGGGTTTAAGGAACCTCTTTGCAGCTTCTCCTTGAGCTTGAATCTACTCATGCTCACTGGCAAAGGAAAGTCACAGCATTTCCTGCCCCTAGAAAGAGCTCATGGAAGCAATAGGAGGACTCATCTGGCCTCTGTCCCTCTGGACTTTTGATTCACACTGACCACAGGAATATTCTAGACATGGTAGGCTGAAGGTGTAAGTGTCTTGTGTGTGTGTGTGTGTGTGTGTGTGTGTGTGTGTGTGTTTATGCATGTACATGTGCAGAGAGAAAGAAAAGTTATGAGTTCCTATCCCAGCTAATGAAGGCTATAAGTGTGGGGAAAATCACCCTGGACCATTTTCCTGCTGAACTGCACATTAGAATTATAATTAATTTGTTGTCCACCATGAGTCATAGGCCTTTTAAACATTTCTACTTTGCTGGCTGCTACTGCCCATTGAATTCCAATGTTTTGGATTAGCATCCTGTGGCTAAATTCTCCTGCAGTTTTCCATACCAGATCTTATTGCATTTCTTGTCTATATTTCTGAGCTCTTTGAATGATTCTTCTGTCCTCACTGGTCTTCTCAACACCTCCCAATTTTAGATAACCTGTAAATTTAATTAACAAGTCTTTATCTTCTGCAGATAATTAACGAAGGTGTTAAATGAAGCAGACTCAGCACTGACGTCCAGGGCACCGCACTAGACCTACCCCACATCTGATGCTTAGCCAGTTGTCATGGTCTTGGTTGTAGTCCTCCTACCAACTCTTCATCAACATGGCAGCACCAATCTTATACTCAGAGCTCATTCTGTGGCACTGAGCAGAGCACACTCCAGGACTGGGGGTCCCTGGGAAACCCTGGACGTTGTTTTCATTTGTTAAGTCAGGGTGTTAAGACCAGTTGGCATCATGCTCCCACCCATTGGCAGAAGTGGTCCATGGTCCCATTTCTCCTGGTGGGCACATCCACCTAGTAGGATGTATGAAGCATTTTCCCAGCAACTCTTGTGTTTAGGGCTTGGTCCCCAGCACAGTAATGTTCAGAAGCAGGACATAAAGAAGTGACTGGTTCATAAGGCACTGAATGGATTTACCCAATGATGAGTTGAGAGCTGAATGGGTTGTTATGTTGAGAGGTGGGGCCAGTTGGAGGAAGTAAGCCACTGGAGACATGTCCTTTAGGGATAATTCCTGTTCGCAGCCCCTTCCTGTCTGGCTGCTTCTTTCTCACCTATTTCTGGCTGCTGCAAGTTGGGCAGCTTTCCTCAGTCACACCCTTCCACTATGATGCTTCTACCTTGCCATGTGCCTGAAAACAATGGAACCAGCGAACTATGGACTAACTCCCCTAAAACCAAATCTTTCCTCTTTAAACTGCATATGTCAAGTACTTTGGTCCAGCAACAGAAAGGTAAGCATTACACCTCCAGGCCCTTTTCAACATCTACGTGTATGCAGACCTCCAACCATACCAGGCCTGCTCACCCTGCACACCTGATGTACTGCTGTCTTTCCATCTCAGTCAAAGCCAATTGCGCTCTAATTCAGGCCAAAATCTTGAGGACA
The DNA here is from genome assembly GCA_004027165.1 of Ctenomys sociabilis. Classification (NCBI taxonomy): domain Eukaryota; kingdom Metazoa; phylum Chordata; class Mammalia; order Rodentia; family Ctenomyidae; genus Ctenomys; species Ctenomys sociabilis. The sequence goes on along the minus strand of PVKA01004761.1, from coordinate 72,014 downwards.
TCTTTGACTTCACTCTTTCTTGGGCAACCTAGCAACTCTGTTAGCAGTTCCAGGAGGCGGCGCTGTCTTCAAAGAGGAGCTGCTTCTTCGTTGTAAACAACTGTTGCCCTAGAGCACCTCAGCTGATATTTCTGGTCACCCAGCATTTTATCTGTTTTCATGTTCTTCCTTCTTACCTCCTTGACTCTAGCCTCCACATAACACTCAGAGCTTGTTAATTTTGTCACACTATGAGGCCCTCCCACCTGTCTTCAGAGAAAGCCCTTCTAGTTCTTCTAGAGATGCATTAGTTTTCAGCTGCTACTGTAACAAATGACAAGCCTGGAACCTCAAAGAACACAGATTTATTATCTGATAGTCCCATGTGGATCTTTCAAGTTGGCAGGATGGTGCTTCCCCTGGAGGCTTTAGGGAACATTTGTTTCCTTGTGTTTCCCAGCTCCCTGGGGCCACCCATAGACCTAGGCATGTAGTTTCCCATCTCTCCAATCCCTGATTCTATAGCCAAAGCCCTGAAACCCTCCTGCTTCCCTGTCTACTCTGTTTGCCCACTAGATGATCCATCATACTCTCAAGATCCTGTTGGATTTAAGGGGACATTGGTACTCATGTGGAGATTACGATGAAAACATTGTGGGGCCATCATCCTGCCATGCACAACTGGCCTGTCAAAGCCCACTTGGTGCCTGATTTCTTTCCTAATGTCATGCTTTCTCTAAATCATGATATGTTGTCCCCTGGCCATCAAAGGTCTGGAATGAGTGGGGTGAACAGGTGCAGGGGAGAAGGGTGGGCTTGATTTACATTGTTTTCCAACGTCCCTGGTGTTAATCTCCTACCATGCAAGTTTTGAACTCAGGTCCCTGTAGCTGTAGCAGAGTTGGGAAGAGGGCAGTTCCAGATTTCACAGCCCTCATTGCCACTGGGAAAACAGGCCAAGGCTTGGCCCCCGTTCTTCTCTGACTGTGGAAGGCCTCAAGTTCCCTTAGATATTCACAAAGAGGCCTCTTCCAACTTCCTCTAAAACTGAAACCCCAGCACAGGGGAGAACAAGGCAGGAGATGGCAAAGTCAAGTCCAATTTGTGCAGTTTAGCAACTTAGGGAAACCCTGTCTCAAAATAAAAAGTAAAGAAACAGCTATGGGCATTGATCAATGTGGAAGTCTTACATTCAAGTCCTAGCACCATAACAAGTAAATGAACAAAACCACACATTCACTTTCCTTCCTCCGTACTCTGTCATGTTCCAAAAATATATATTGCACCATCTTGTTTATTGCCCATATCGCTGGACAGAATTTGATCAGGACTATCTGCGCTGGTCACTGCAGGTCCAGGCCTCCAGCACCCGGAAGAGGGGCCCGGGATGTGGCCAGTGCTCCCCAAAAGCTGCAGGACAGACAGCCTCTGAATACCTAGTCATAATCTGAGGTGTCATGGGAGCATCACATGAAAACTTGTTGTTTATAGCCCTGCCATACTTGTCTAAGCATTGCCCTTAATTTTATTAATTAACTGATTAATTAATTAATTTAAGAAAGAAAGGTTTATTTAGCTCAGAGTTTGTGAAGGTTTCAGTTCATAATCAGCTGGATCCAAGGCAAGGTGGCTTGGCAGCAGTTCATGGTGGCAGAAGAGACCCAAGGCAACAGGAGGTGGGCAGGGCATTGCCCTTTATTTTAACAGTCGCAAACATACTCATTTTCTCCTCAGTACTGTGGTATCACTGGATGTGTCCTTTAGATTTTCTAGGGCTAATTAATAAAATAATGTACATGTGGGTAACAGCAAAACTAATCAATGGCTACTTTTCTAATTTAACAGTAAATCTCCTGTCTACATGCTTCTTTGTAATGATAATTATATGTGGTTCAAGGAGACCAGAAGGAAAAGAATTAATCCAGAAATCCTTAGCGAAGCCTATTGACAAGAATTCTGTAAAATGTTCATTTTAACCTAGAGATGAGAGAGTCAAAGGTATCAGACATGACATTAAAGACATCACTCTTGGTAGAGGAAATTAGGGCAGAAAAGTGATTTTTATGGGATAAGAAGGTATCATGAATATTTAGAAACTAAAATGATATTTAACATTCATTGATTACTTATTAAATACCAGGTGCCCTGCTCAATTCTTTGCCTGCTGTATCTCAGAATGAATGAGAGAAATCTATGCAAAGATACCTACACCTGAGAACAATCTGCAATCAGTGTTATTATGACCATTAACTTCCCTCTCCACTGGACTATCTGTGAAGAAATCCAGGAGCTATTCACATTTCTGGCCTTGCTGTGTCCTCTTTACCTCTCCTTCTTGTATTGGACCCAGAAGACCCAGGCTGCTCATTGATGGCTCATCTCATACTGGCCCTGAGTTCCCAGAGACCCAATTTCTGCCACTACCAAGAAGAGGCATCCACTATCCAGTGTCCTCTGGATACCAGATGCAGCTTCAATATTTATCATATCCCTCAGAATGGGTTGTGATGGTTTCAGTTCCATGATCAAATAAGATTGAGAAACACTAGGTTTAGTGTTACCTGATTTCTTGGCTGCAGGACTTTGAAAGAACAACTGTGTTTGCTAAATCCTTAGGAGAGATACCTGAGCACTAACATTCTCAAACTTATGCAAGCAGGCTTCTGCCTGTGCTATATCTAGGATGACTTTTGTTCTTTGGAAGGAATTTGGGAAGAGACTAGTTTATCTGTATGAGGTTTCTTCTTTAACACTCAACAACCAGTTAACCATCTGATGAAATATGGGAGAGGGTCTTTTGACAACTAGGAAAACATTCCCAGCAAGAATGACTGGCAAATTAGTGCACAGATTCATGGATAAATGAACCATAGGTGATAAATAGATAAGGGATAGGTGGTTGACAGATGGATAAATAATAGATAAGAGACATAGAAAATTAGTAGATAACAGACAGATAAAAAATAGATAACATATAGATGATAAAGGAAAAGTAGATGGCAGCAGATTTTTGATAGATGATAAACAGTTGCTAGATAAATACTTGATAGATGATTGACAGGTTATAGATACATAGCTGATAAATGGTAGATGCTAAATACACTGTAGACTGATGATTGACTGAGACATAGATGACAGATATTGGTAGGTTATAGATAGATGATAGATATATAGATAAGTGATTGATATGTGACAAGAGAACCATAAAGAGCATGAGAATTCTCAACAGTTATTCCATTTTCTAAGATTTTTTAAAAAATTATTTATTTATTTATTTTTAATAATTTTATTGAGAAACAAATAGCAATGAGACAGTTGCAAAACCATTTAGTAGGGTAGTTTCAATAATTGATACATTGCATATTGTTGTCTCAATGGTTATTCACTGTACAAGATGCAGACAACATATCCTGTCCACAAACACTATTAGAACAAATCTTTCTATTCATTGAATTAAGACAATATAGCTGTATATCTATCTTAACTATTTTGAATATGCAGATACACAATGGTTGTTCATTTGTATCCCCTTTTTTGTTTAGTTTTGTCAGAGAAGGTATTCCATTGTCATTTAAATATTATACGTGCATGAATTCAGCAAAATATTCCAATATAGTCCAGTAGTCCATAATAGTAGTGGGTTTTCTATAACTGGCAATGTCAGAAGTTGTTGACTTGAGCCTTTTACAGCACAGCCTATTAGTGTGGCTTCACTTTTTATACCTCATTTTCATACTTTTCTGATGGATGGTTAAAAGCAAGATAAAGCAAGACCTATATAACAAGAAATGTAGCTTTTGTATCTGAGAAGGTCAGTCAAATCCCCTCAGAATTTATCCTGAAACCTTGTACCACACTGTGTAGATCTTTGGTCAGTGTCAACCATGAGGATGAGTCACGGCCATTGCTTGATCAATTTGGTCTCTGTGAAAGTCTGAGAGAATGTTTTCCCTCCATGTGACTCTCCTTAGGCACTCTGTGCATTGTCGGTCACTTTCCTCTGTGGCCCCATAATCTCCTTGATCAGAAAAATATGGGCTACAACTGAGTTGCATGATATTACAGTACAGGTTCTCCTGTGTTCTAAGTCTTCACTGACCTTGAAAGGCTAGGGCCAAAATGCTGGCTGTCCTTGCAACCCTTCCTTTTCTTAATTTTAGTCTGGAAACTTAGGTTGTTAACCCTCCAGAAGATAAACTTATTGTTATTAACCTAAAACATAGGCAGTTGACTTAACTTTACTATCTGCCTGAAAATCGAACATCTTAGGGATAACATGGAACAGGTATTTTCTATCAAGTATTGATATGTTAACCTTTAAGTTCCTATGGATTATGAAGAAAAAATTTAAAAAATATTTCAAAAATAGGAATAAATAATTATATATATTTACACAAAAGTTGAGAAATCTAACCATATACAGCATTGTAGCAGGTCAGTCCTGTGACATTTTTTTTCTTGTCTCTTGTTTTCATTTATTACTTTTTTTTTTAAACGAACATTTACTTGAGAGACAGTATGGCAGTAATTGGTATGTCATGACAGGCAGAACGTGTTTAGAAGACCAGAATGACAGGCATCCCAAGCATGACCCTGCTATTACAGATTGCTATCTTCAGTGCGGTTGCTTAATTCACAGGTATCAGCATATATATAGTTAGTCAGGGTGAGAATCCTACCAACTAACTGCTAGTTTCAAAAACCTGCTCAAGATCATTGTTTCTTTAAGAGGCATTGGAATGATATTGTGGGGAGCAGAATTTGTGGGCCCAGCTCCTTGGGGAAGCAAACTTTAGAGAAGTTTGAATTTAATAGGGTAGATTTCTCTTAGTGAGTGAAGAATTTGCATTGTTTTTTCTTGGCTCAAGTTTTTCTTTCCCTCTGAGAAACTGCAGAATCCTGGTTCAAGGCAATATCTGGGAATCTTCACAGGGCAAGAGGATAAGAGACAAAAGCTATCCAAGACTGGTAATTTCACAGGACCAGAAAGGCAAAGTTGGCTTTCATGGACACTGAACAAGATCAAGTTCCTCCCTCCCCGAAAGCAACAAGAGTAGCACTCACGATTCCTCACTTGAGGCAGCTGCTGAATTCTCAAGGTGTGTGGGACAGGAAATTGAAAAGTATGCAGAAATTGAGTGTACCACAGACCTTAATTTTTGGCCAAGAAAAAACAATGCAAATTCTTTATTCACTAAGAGAAATAGACCCTGTTAAATTCAAAGACCCCTTTTTGGGCCTTTTGAAAAGCTACATTTGTGGAAGAGAAATGAAAAAAATTAGAGACATAAAACCTGTGACTCCAGCTGGAAAAGGTTCAGCCACTGAGTGGGCTAAGATGGCAGAATCCGCACTCTGACAACCAGGGGTTGGGGCTGACTGTATCCCGTGCCTCACAGACTATACATGTTATTCAGTTAAAAACAAAATGCTAAGCATACCATGGAATGGACAAATGAATGATCTTACCTAATCATACTGAAGAAATTACAATTAATATATTCAAGAAGACAATATAAAGAAATCAACCAAAAACTAGAGACAAGAAGGCAGAGGAAATCAGTTGGTGAGATTAACAGAGTACTGGATCTGGGAAGAACAGAAGGCTAGTCATGGAAAAGATAAGTGAACAGAAAATGTCAGGCTAAGAAACAAAGAGCAAATATAGTGAAAACAGTAAAGAAAATAAGAGACACTAGTACATAGTCTAATGTGTGCACAGCTAGAGGCTCAAAACAGGAGAAGGGAAGAAAAAACTACTAACCATTTTTCAAAAAGATTGAAGGCCAAACTGTGTATTCATGAAGCACTATGAAACTCAAGCAGGGTGACTCCAAAACCAACCACGTAGTATTCCTTCTACTAGAACTGCTAAAAATCCTAGACAGAGAGAAAATCTTAAAGCAGATACATTAAACAGGTATGTTATGCTCAGAGTTGCAAAACTATTACTGACAGTTGCTTTCTCAACAAAAATTATGGAATCTAGAAAACAAGGAATTAATTAACATCTTTAAAGTGCTAAAAAAAAATTCACTTAATTGCCAAACTAGAATTCCATTACTGTCTTTACTCACAGACTTGATTGTGCATGTAAAAAAAAAAAAAAAAAAATCTAAAAGAATCTTCAGATTAACTCTTAGGATATGAAGAGAATGTAAAAAGGTATTGAATCAAGATAAATATATTAAAATCAGTTTTACTTTTGTTTATAAGCAACACCAAATAGAAATTAATTTTCTTTAAAGATACCATGTGTGATGAAACATCAAATGTTCGCATAACATAAAACACAGCTAGCCAATACACATGAAGACACTGACCCAAGTAAGGGTTTTGTGTGACAGAACTCAACCACTCAAGCTCACCGGGCCACTGTTCACTCTGCTTTAAATCCCCAGCGTTGGGTTAGATTTGAGGAAAATCATTTGGAAGGCCCCTGGAAGTTCTAAAACTCTATAGTTCTCTTCTTCTCATTCATTAATTCAGCAAACACTGTTTGAGTATTCACCCAGTGCCAAGTCTTTCGTTCAAAAGACAGGTAGTATTTGTGGAATGGGTGAAGGAAGAAAGGAATGGGGATGTGAGGCTCAGTCGCTGCCCTTAGGAACCCCAGCCCTGGCATGCATGTGCCAGCAGGAACAGATGTCCTATCAGAGGGCCTTATGCACTGGTATCCAGGAGCACCTGACATTAGGGAAGAAACTCTAGTCTCAGCCTGGAACATGGCAAGGCTTCAGAAGAAGTGCACCATGATTGGCTTCCTACAGAACAGCAGAATTAGACTGATCTGGGGGGACATGTGGGGGGCTGGAAGGAACCAAGAAGCAGAATGTGAAGAAGATCCTGTGGTGTTTTTATACAACTGAGTACTACTCAGCTATAAAAAAAGATAAACTCCAGGCTTTTCTAAGTAAATAGATGCAACTAGAGACCATACTCATAAGTGAAATAAGTCAAGACTCACATGTGCGAACATCATATTGTTTCGCTAGTGTAAAAATCTGAGAGGAATCAGATCTGAAAGATACAATAGAGATTGTGGAAGGGAAAGAATCTATTCAAAGGGAATGAACAACTGAGTTAAAGAAAAGGACAAAAGCAAGAAGGAAGGGGAAAGATATACTTATGTATGTATACATATACAGGATAGCTTGGATAATGGTACTGCTGATTTCTGATGGTATATTGAAATGCTCAGTTAATGCTTACATGTTTTACTTCTTTTTAATTTCTTGTATCTTTTTAAAACCAATTTTACATGCTTACATCAGGCAATCTAAAGAACTAATTTTGAAGACAGCATTATGCAATATAACAACCATTGTTGAATTCCTGCTATTTTGTTTAGTGAAATTTTGTATCATTTTTAATGGTTTTTATTTTACTATTCTTTATTCTTTTTAAAAACTGAAAATAGGGGCCGGCCTGATACTCTGTGGACTAATGTACCTGCTTAGGCAAAGCTCCAGGGCCAGGGTTTGAACCCTGGTGTGCGGTGCTGGTCCTGCCCCTGGGGTGCGCTGAGATGGCTATTGAGACTGGGAACGTGCCTGTAATCCCAGCACTTGGGAGGCTGAAAACAGGCGAATCACTAGGAGTCCAGTCTACATAGTGAGACCCTGTAGACCCTGTCCTTAATACAGAAAAACAAACAAAAAAACTAAAGATAAATGAAAAAGGTCCTACTCTTCAGCTAGCATGTTGACCACCACTCATGTAAGCTCTTTACCCTGAAATAGTCATGGATGAGAAGCCGTTGTGGATTCCTTTCCTTTCTGTTTGCTGGGGGTGAGGGCAGTCTGGAATTCAGGCACCCTGCGCGCCAGGGGGTGCGGGGTTCTAGCCCCCAGCCATGACGCTGAATGCGGCCCTGCCTCCTGCAAGGTGGTAGAAGCTGGGGGCTGGAGCTCAGCAGTGTGTTTGGCCGGCTCGCCTCCGTGCACATGCAGCAGCATCTGCCCGCTGCCGAGATCCCGAGATCCAAGATCTGCGATCTCCTATAATGCACCTGAACTTGGGGCAGCTCACGCACTGCGCATGTCAAGGCCTTCTTCAGAAGCACATCTAGTCCCAGTTTTTTTGTCACTGCTAGGCCCAGAGAATAACCCCTTGGGCAGTTGGAAAGGTACAAACTCTTTCAAAGAGGAGCTGATGTAACCCAAGACATAACACCTTGCTTTTTCTTCAAGATTTGTCCTCCAAGTGCTGAGTGTGACATCTGCACCCCGAAAGGGAGGCAAAAAACAAGAGGGGGCTTTGGGCAGCTCCACCGTGAGTGTTTTTCTTAAACCCTATACTGGTGAACAAAACATGTTCATTTCCCAGTAAACATAAGGCTTTGCAAAAATAATTACTTCAGAAAAGGAAAGAAAGGAACTAATTTTGTACAAGCTGTGTACTGACTCAGCCAAAACGAGGAGGCGAAGCAGCAGCCATCTCCCCAGGAGCGCCTGCCTCGACGGGCACCTCCTGAGAAGGGAGGCAGCGCCCCACTGCCAGAGGAGACAGCAGAGCAACCAGGAAAATGCTCTGCTGGTGAGGAGGAGTTTTCATTAAAGATGCGATTGCTGTGGTAGAAATCAAGGGTAACTGCTGTTGAACTCACCCAATCTTCTTGAAGAAGAGTTGTATTTCAGAGATGAGGATTCGCCCCAGCAGGCAGCCCATCCACAGACCTCCCTGGGAAGGGAGTTGAGTTACTTGTAGCGATATTTGAAAAACAAGCAAGACATATCTCAGACTCAGGAGATATGCTTGAAACTAGGAAAAACTGATTTTTTTTTCATATTCACTGCCAGATATTGCAGGACTACACTGCTATATGCAGATAGAGGACTCTGTGCCGCTTATCACAGCAATGATAGATCCTGCACTGTCTTTAAGGGAATCAATCATTAATTTAAATCGTTTATAGCATAGCATTTAGCTTTTCTTTTTTTTTTTTTAACCCATTCTCTCCTGTGTAGGAGGAAACAGAGTGGCCTCTACATGGGCCTAGGGTTTAAAACCAGTCTTGAAAGAACAGATCATTCTTGTTGATTAATCTAAATCCAGCTTTCCCTCTGTCCTTTTAAAGAAATTTCTAATTCTAAAAATTATTATTATAGGATGAATCATGTTTGAGGAAAATCTCAGTAATCAGGAAGGCCTGATGGTGCACACCTGTAATCCCAGGGCTCTGGAGGCTAAGGCAGAAAGGTCACTGTGAGTTTGAGGCCAATAATTCTAGCATTGTAGAAAGTGAAAATATGTACCTCCTCCAGCTGCAGGAATGGGCCCATCACCTCCGCCTGGGACTCCTCACTCCTTTCCCTGTCTCCGAAAGATGTGAATAAAGACAGGCCTTTGTTGGCTGCTTTTCTCCATCTATCCCATCTTGATCCAGCCATGCATCTACCTAGCAACTCTTTCATCGAGCATCCCAACAGGAGTGCAGTCACAGGCATGTTTGGAAGTGGCTTCCAGAGGCCCTACAGCAGGGAGCCTGAGCCAAGACGTCCAGGTGAGGCTGAGGAGCAGATGTGGGTCCTGGAATACAAGGAAGCCCCACATGGGGGTGCTCAAGACAGAGCCCTGAAGTCCAGGGACAAGGCAGGGAGGCCTGATGCTCTCGGGACAGGCCATCCAGTCCTGGCTGAGACGCACAATGAGGGTGACAGAGAAACTGGACTCAAGCTTCTGGGTTTCTGGGGAGCCTCGGTTCCAAATATCCTTTCTTTCTCATTGTCAAGAAGCTTGTGAGACCAGAGCTTGTGGTCGTAACAGTGGCTCAGGAGGGAAAATGTATGCCAGGGTCAATGGGAGGCTGATAAATGTTTCTGGCCAGGAAAGTTGTGTGATTTCCTGTGATCACTGTAACAAACTAACACAAATTCAGTGGCTCAAGACCACGTACTCTGGGTTCAAAGGCCGGCAAGGGCTTACGGGGCTGCGTGCCTTCCACAGGCCCCCAGGGAGAATGCTCTTCCACTTGAGAGGGCTGCACTGCCGGGCCTGCACCCTGCGCAGCCAGATCAGCACGGTGTGAGGGCCCAAGACCAAGGGCGCCAGCTCCTGGACTAACTTCTTCTGCCCCCTGGTTAGCTACGAACTTCCTCTTCTGTGTTCGGCCTGCGTGCCAAGCCTTCCCCAGTCAGCACGTTACACCACCCCACTGTCCTTATATAAACTCCACCTCTAGTCCAAACCAACAGAAACCCCACACTCAGCTTGCTTCCCCGAGGGGCTTGCAGTCACTTCCACCGCCGTCTTGTGTGGAGCAGTAAAGGATTTCTGTACTTTCACCCCCTTCTTTTTGTACCAGAGGAAGGAAGTTCACACACACTGTCATTCTCTGGCCTGTGACTCCTTCCTTGGCTGGAGGCATTGTCCATCCTGCCCTCAGCTCCGAGGGGTGTACTGCCTTCTCTCTCTGATCCTCTCCCTTCTCCCTACAAGGATCTGTGTGATTCTGGCACATTTGGGGCAGTGTCTCCCTCTCCTGCCCTGAGTCCCAGCTGTCTGCCCCATGTGAGGCAGACACATGAGCTCAGGATGCTCAGATGTGAACACTTGGGAACATTACTCCATCTGTCGAAAGGATGAGCTAATAAGGAACAATCACAGCAATGACCACAGCACGCAGATTGTTCTGAGCACTGCTTGTGCTGAGCACTGAAGCCGCTGTGATCCCATTACACAGCAGAGCAAAAGTCCATGTTTCCCAACCAGTGAGGGCCTTCACACCACAGCTTCCACACAGCCACAATGAAGAGCAGAGGTGAGGAGCTGTGGTCCTGCTGTGGTAATGATGTCGCTTCTGGAGGTGTCTTCAGGAAGCACCCACTCGCCCAGTTTGCACCTACCTCTATCATCTACTAGACCTGCTGGACCCTGATTAGTCCCCAACCCCTCACCCCCTGGGCAGGAGACGGATGTTACAAACCTCTGCTATAGGCAGTGACGGCCTCAAACAGGGCACTGCTGGGCCTAGAGGAGACAGCCTGTCCCTCTGTTTGGAAAGGTTAGGGAAGATTTCCCAGAGGGGGAGACATTTGAGCGGAGACTTGAAGGTGAAAAATGAGGAGGATTTTACCATGGGGGGGAGGCTTGGGGCTGTGGGAGGACAAATAGGGCAGAGGAAATTTCCAGTGTGACAATACAAGAGGGGCAGGAGGGCAGAGACAAGAGAGACAGAGACATTAAGACAGAGAGATGGAGAGGGAGCACACAGAAATATACAGAGACAGAGAGAGAGGAAAAAGAGAAAGACAAATGCAGAAGGGCAAATAGAGAGAGACAGGCCCTCTTTTTTTAAAAAAAAATGTTATAATTCCAAAATTAAAAATAGAAGAAGTTTTGTTGCTTATACACACTAGCAATTCTATATATGTAGCTGAAGACAATTCCTCATTACTCACAAAAAGAGAGAGAGAGAAAAAAAAAAGTTGAGAGAGAGAGAGAGACAGACAGAGATAGGGAAACAGGGAGAGACAGAGAGAGAGAGAGGCAGTAGGCAGGCAGGCAAAATAGAGGACATGGCACATACAGGATGGGGGGATATGAAGGAGACCCAGAGATCAGACACTTGCAGGAAAAGCAGACAGGAAGCCAAGTAGCCAGAGAGACAGAAAATAGCAGGGAGAGGCACCCGGCACAGGCAGGTTGTGTCCCAAAGTTCTGGGCAGGAGCCCCGGAGCTTGCAGAAGGCAGAGACAATGAGAGAGACAGACATTAAGACAGAGAAATGGAGAGGGAGACGGAGAAGAGCCTTTCCCAAGGAGCCTCAAGAGAACTGGTCTGTCCTGCTAGTGCTGCTTCCTCAGCTTTCTTGGGGCTCATTTGCCTCATAGCATAGAAATGGGAAGAGATCCAATCATCTCTGTCCTCTTGGAATTCCAAATGGTCTGGTTTCACTGCCCTGGTGCTTTCCAGGGCTGCGCGTGACTGAAGGACAGAGCAGACCTTTGCTGGGCTGAGTCCCGTGCTCTCTCTTCTAGACCCAGTGAATTCATGCTGTCTGGGGGTGGGGGTGCTAGGGGATGTGGAGCCCAAATACCTCAGACAGCCTGGGGGGCTGGGGGCTGGGGAAAAGTGGGAGCTGTGGGGAAGCAGGTGTGTCTCCCATGCGGTGGAGTTAGAATCCTGGAGGGGTCCTCTGCCACTAGTGCACATCTGGAAAGAAGGTCACAAAATCCGTCAGAAGAAAAACAGCTGCCCATCCCCTAAGCAGTTACCAACCTGCTAATCTATAGCAAACGGAACATGTTTGCTTAGAGTGTGGCTAAGCAAATCTGGGGCATCACTTTGGTACATGCTGCATTTTGGACCTCTTAGAGAACACATTTAGGAAATGTGTCAAAATTCAGTTTCTGGTTTTTGAACCATAAATATGAGTTAACCACTGAAAGTTAAATTTAAAAAGTAATAAAGATATGAGGTTGTACAATGATAATAACCATATATGTGGATCCAATAAAAGTACATGAATGTATATGTACGTGTATGCATGAAAGAAAAGATATTCAACATATACAGACACTGTCTGGGATAGAAAATTTTGAATGGTTGTTATCCTGTTCCATGTTTTTCTATATTTCCAAATTGTTTTATTACATATAGATTCTTCATTTTGAAAAAAAATACATGGCATAGTATGTTAAAACTGGCCATTTGGCCACTTTGGTGGGATTCTGAGGCTACCCTTCAACTGGGGTGTAGCACTGATGGCTTGATGGAGCAGCTTTTCATGGGTGAGTTGAGACCCCTTGTGATATGGCTTTCTAGTCCTTTCAATCTTACAGACATCTCAGAAATAGCCAGAGGAATGAGTTGTTTCCATCTGCCCAAAGTTGGTAACAGTATGGCACCCACAAACCACAGCAAAGATATAAATGTTTACAAAGCAATCTGCTATGAGCTGAATGTGCCCCCCAAATTCACACATTGCAAACTTCCAATTCCCAAGGCCACAGTGTTGAAAACCAGAGCCCTTTGTGAGGTGTTAGCTCTAAATGGATCAATGCCACCATGAAAGGCTTCTTGAGAGAGCTTGGTCCCTTTTGCCTTTCTGCATCCAGGTATGTGAGGACACAGTGCCATCTTGAAGATCACATCAATCTGCCCAAACCCTAGATTTCCCAGTCTTGAGAACTGTGGGAAATCCACTTCTGTGCCTTGTGTTACCTTGAATGTAGTATTCTGTTGTAGCAACACAAAACATACTATAAAACACAGTCAAAAGTGTTTGCTTTCCAGTTCCTTTGCCTGTACCTCTCTCTAATGCTCTGGGGTTGGGGAGGACCCTGAGGCTCTATTGAGACTGAGTCCCATCAGGGGGAGCACTAAGCAGAAGCTTTCCACCACCCTTGTCTTCTGTGGAGCTTGGCTCCTTATGAAATTCCTGGTGGATCACTGCTGCTTGAGGGTGAAGGGGAGAAAGAGAAGAATAAAAAGGAAGAGGCCACAGCTTGCCCAGGTGGCCTCTCGTGCTGAGGTCAGTGGAGCATGAATGCCATTCTCCAAACACATGTTTTGGCAGCATTTTCACATCTTGAAGATGAATTTGCCCAGCACGCATCCTTTGATCTCCCTTGAAATTTCGCCTCTGTTTTATAATGATTCAAATAGACTTCAGAGAAATACCGCCATCCGTGAAGAAGTCTCAGTAAATACACTCCTCGAAATTTTCATTCTTAATATATCAGTAGCTTTTCAGTTCATTATAGTGTTATTAGTCAGTCTTCATAAAAGTGCTATGCATCTTTATTAAAAATGGAAGTTCACATCATTTTATGTTCCCATAAAAATGGGTGGTGGTAGCTTTGATTAATTTCTTCACATACAGTGAACTTTACAGCAAATTGGACAGTGTAATTCAATTCCTATTTCTGCAGATTTTTTTTGTTGGTAGAAAATTGATATCATTCATATGTAATCATATTGCCTTTGCAAGAGATATTTAAGAAATAATATCCTGAGGTAATGATCGCATGGCTTAATTATTAATGCTACACTTCCACACGTGGTGGCCATGTGCGTTCCTTTCCTTCGGTGCTATCAGAAACTATTTCTTTAGTCTGAACTCAGCAGCATGTGCCACCATTTGCACATGCATGTGTGCAAATCAGCTATTTAAAAGTGCTTCTTTGCTTAACATCTCCAGGCCCAAGGGCACCATAAAAGCTGTCAAAAAGGTGAAGATGCAGCTGGACGTGGTGGTGCAGGCCTACACCCTCAGCACTGGAGGGGCTGAGGCAGGAGGACAGGAGAACCTCTGTGAGTCTGCGGACTGCCCAGGCTACATAGAAAGGCACTATGTCAAAGGAAAAACAACAAAAATAAACAAAAAAGACAAAGATCTCACTGGCTGCTTAAGATGCCAAGCGGATTCATGGGGTCTCTTTTGAATTAAAAACTGAAACCTCTATTTTTTTGGTTTGAGATACTGTGCTAGTGTGAGCCTCCAGAGCAACAAAACACGTTTGGTAGGAGGAGAGGAGAGGGGCTTCAGGAGGTTTCCAGGTGCTGTCGGGAGACCTGGGCCTGCTCTGCAGAGCTTCATAGACAGAGAGAGACGTGTACGCTGAGGAGGGCCATCCACTGTGCTCCAAGCCCACACATTTCGGTGACAATCACAGCTAATAACATCGCAAAACATGTGCAAGGAGCTGAGCATCCTAAGACAGGATTTGCCCATGAACACCTGGATGCTTGACTGAGAGCAGCCCAGGACTTTTTCAAGTGAATTGGGTGAAACAACAAAGATCGGAAACCAGCAAGTTGGGCAATGGAGCATGGGGGCTCGAGGAAGGAGCCTGCAGCAGGCTGACAAGGGAGGGCAACTTGAGAGGGACAGTGTCACCTCTCCTGCTCCTCAGAGAAATGTTCAAAAGGAAGTGAGATTCTGGCATTCCAGGCACACAAAAGGCAGGCTGCAGGAAGGGAGCCACTTAATGTTCCACGGAGAGGCCATCTAGGAGGCGCCTTACTGGAGTCAGCACTCAGCACCAAGGGTGGCCCCTGCCATCATGTATACAAGCGAAGGCCTGACCTCAGAGGAAGGGTAGATCACTACTATGGGAGAGTGCCAGAATGTTTTGCAAATAAAACATTAAAATATTCACACCTCTATAACATTTAGATGGAATGCAACTGTTCATGATGAGTGCATGTCCTCATTTTCTATCTGCAAGTAGACACCTCCTTGACAACAGCAGGAAGAGAGGAAGAGGAGCCAACCACCTAGCACCAACCTAGTACCAGCCCTGAGCAGCACTCTTAGGACCATTTCCCTCAGGGGGTACAGCATGAGGCACGACCACCCTTGTGGAAAAGACGGAGGTAGCTGGCACAAACTCACAGGCCCAAGAAAGCACCCCCATGACTCCAACAGTTCCACCCCAGGGAGACAAAATTCCAATCCCAGGAACTCCTGAGTGTGTAGCATCCCTGAATCAGTTCGGGGTTCCAGCTATAACTTTCCAAAGGCAAGGAGAGTGGTTTCCACTTTGGGTTTTGCACATATCCTTTCTATGCTGGAAACAGAATTGAATTCATCACAGCAACAAAACAAAGACAGCTCTGAGTTATACTGTAACTCACTTTGAGAGATTTATGAATATTATTTTCTTGTAAAATCCAGCATTTTTCTCTTTGCTACTTGCAACCTGTAAGTCGTGAAGCTGGGCACTTCACAGGATTTCCTCGGTACCGTGCCCAGCTGTGCTGCTGGCGCTAGGGCACACCGGGTATGCAGACCCCATAAATTGTGCCTTTCTGTTTAACTTGTCTAATCAGATCACCATATCAAAACTTCCTAAGTGGCTGCTTCTCATTTAAATGTCTAGTAAAACTACAATTACCATGGTTGTTAGATCCCTTGTTTCGAAAGTGCATTAAATAGTTTCATAGACATGGCTGGAAATACTTGTGTGGTTGTGTTTATGAAAGTGAATGAGTTCATTAATAACAGGATCCCGAGACAGAAAGACAAGTTGGAAGCCTTGAAAACTCCTTGGGCCTTTGAAGCTCACACTTGGACATAATTTTTGAAGTTGGGACAATTGTTTCTACCTCATTAAAAAAAAAAATTGAGGTGCAACTTGAGTCAGCATAATATGCCCATGATGTGTTGACTGTAGCCCTTGGAGCCCACATCTGGATGAGAAAGGAAAGCTTGGGTTTCCTCAGGAAATAAAGAAATGCAGCAAACCCGTCTCTGGCCCGAGAGGGGCACAGCCTGCGGAGACCAGCCATGCTTGCCCGGCAGCCTGGGGACAGCAGACCCACCATTTTCACCCAGCAATGCTGGTCTGAGGGCCCCTCTTCTTGGATTCAAGTGTTTGTGGTCCTAAGTAGGATGTGCGTCCCTGGTATTTGTGCTCCAGGTCGGTGGGCCAACTGCACTTAAGCAGGAGACAAGCTGTGTACGGAGGAAGGGAACCCAGGGCAGCACCGTCTCTCGCTCCTCAGCCACGGATGCCACTGACCAAACAGGTGGATTTCTAAAGTACATTTTTTGGAGAAAATGAAATCTCAGATTTGTTGTAAATTCAGGCCAGGCAGGATCTAGCAGATGGGCAATGTTTTAAGTTGCAAACCTAAGGGAAGCTTTTGCATTAGAAAGAAGAAGAAAAACTAACTGTAGCTCTTAAAAATAAAGAAAGATTTTCTGTTTTCCATAGTGACTCACTAAACCTTTATTTAGACAGTTGGTAAAAACACCACATCACATATTTCACATGTTTTTTTCCCCCACTGCTGCAGCTTAAAACAGTATCGGGTTTTTTTCTTCCAGAAGGAAGCAGAAATCTACAGTAAGGCATTTTTGCTTTTTTTTTAAAAAAAAAAAAAAAAATGGAGCCTAAATGTATTTTGGAATGGTTAATATTCCCAGTCAGACCCACAGCATAGCACCCTCTGGTGCACATATTAAGGAGAAAGATTAGGATTGTTACAAGTTTTGTTCATTTGCTGTTCAACCATTCCCAGAGATGAATTTTAATGCTCATTCAAAAATACAACAAAAACATAATGATTTGAAATCCATCATTTTGCCATTCAAGCAGTTTTTCTTATTGTTCTCCTTGGATTTGAGGTTAATAGCGTGAGGCAGGAAAAAGCCTGAGCCTGCGTGCTGCACGGGTGGACCCGGTGTGTCCCCACCAAAGCCGTCTTTCTGAGGCTGAGTCTTCCAGGGACCTGGAGCAGCAGGTTGGGGACACTTACGAGGACAGAGCAACCACACTGGGCCACAGCCATGGCCTGTGCACAAAGAGCTACCCTACACTCTTGGGACCTATGCTGTCCCTTGACTATCAAGGACACAACTCAGACAAAAGGAAAGTCTTGCAGGATATGGTGGTGCACTCCTCTGAGTACTCTAGGAGGCAGAGGAAAGAGGATTGCAAGATTGAGTCCAGACTGTTTTTTTTTTTTTTTTAATTTTTATTTTATTGAAGTACAAATATCAATGAGACAGTTTTAAGATACCTTGACAAGATGGATTTGATAAATTAATACATTGCAAACTGTTTTCATAATGTTTTGGTACCATAGAAGATGCATACATGATATTATACTTACAGACATTATTACAGCATATGTCTCTTATCAGTAAATTAAGAGAGTGTAGCTGTTTACTTATCTTATTTTTATACCTGAATTGCATCAAAGATCCAATAATTAATACCTTCTACCTTGTTATTTTTCTAGTGATTGTCCATAGTACTAGAAGCTGACATAATATCCTGTGCAACCACCATTAGTGCAAATCTTGCCTCTCATAGAATTATGTAGAAGCATGACATTATCTATTCCAACTGTACTGTCCATACACACACATCATGATTCTTCCTTTCTACACCCCTTCCTTTCTCTACACCTGCCAAAGATGGGCACTCCATTGTCATTCAACTAACTTAGGTGCCTGAACTCAACTACACAATCCAACGCAGTCCAGCATTCCACAACAATAGTGCGTTATCTGAAGAAGTTGTTGACCATAGCCATTTACAGCTCAACTTATTATTGTGGCCCCGTGGTGTATACCTCATTTTTATGCTTTTCTGCTGGATGGTTAAGACCTAGATAGAGCAAGACCAATATACCAACACACGTACTTTTTGTTTCTGATGAGGTCAGTGAAGTCCCCTCAGGGTTTATCTTGTAGTCCTGTACCTTATTCTGTAGATCCTTTGTCTGTGTCATCCATGTGGATGAGTCATGGCCAATGCTTGACCAGTTTGCTGTCCGTGAGAGCCTGAGAGAAAGTTTTCTCTCTATGTGACTCTCCTCAGGCACACTACAGAACTTCAGTCTCTTTCCTCTGTGGCTCCATAATCTACTTGTTCAGAAAATTTGGAGCTCAACTGAGTTTCATGACGTTGCAGTACAGGTTCTCCTATGTCCTAAGTCTTTGCTGGCCTTGAAAGACTAAGGCCAAAATGTGGACTGGCCTTGTGGCTCTTCTATTTCTCAAATTTTGATCTGTGAACTTAGGTTGTTAACCATCCAGAAGAAAAGCTGATTATTACTCTATAGCATATGCCATTCACTTTGCCTTATCTGACTCAATTGTTTTTAGTTGTTGTTGTACATTTCCATTTGTATTTCTTCTTTTTGCTTCTTATACTAGGGAGACTATATGATATTTACATATGTGTCGGGTTTATTTCACTTAAGAGTATGTGTTCACTTGGCTTCCACTTCAATATAAATGCTTCAAGCTTATCATTCTTTATAGCTGAGTAATACTCCATTATATAGAAATACCACATCTTTTTCAACCATTCCTCATGTGATGGACATCTTTAGACTGTTTCAAACTAAACAGAGGACAGTAGCTCAGTGCAAAGGCCCTGGGTTTACTCCCCAGTAATGAGGGAAAAAAGGTCTTGGAAACAGTTCTTCCTCAGAAGTCAGAAGCTACGGAACATTGTGCCTGCCTATGAAGGGCACAACATGCACAGTCACACAAACACATACAAGCACAAGCCCATGCACTCAAATATACATGCATATGTGAAGGCACACAACCACCCACAAGTGTACATGTGCTCACACAAATGCATGCACAAACACACATGCAAGCCCATCCACACATCCACATGCACACATATGTCCATCTGAATGTACACACACAAATATCAGAGCTGGAACTACTGAAAATGACTTCTCTCTACATTGCCCACAGCTGAATGTATTTCTAGGGTGGGCTCTGGGAAGGGACCACAAGCAACGTCCGCTTCCAGCCTCCAAGGTGGAATGCCTTCGGGTTCTCATACACCAGAGTTACTTCAGTAAGTGCTTGCTCACGACTACCTCATATCTGGCTAAGCAGAGGATTGGAGCTAGACCCCAAGAAAAGTTCCCCTTAAAGGGATTCAGCACATCATTCCTCATTTTTCTTTGGCCAGTAGACTCTATCTGTGTGCCAATACAGTAGTCTCATCAAGTGGGAAATGTACGCCTTTCCCTCACTCAAGCACTCTCTGCAAGGTGACCTCAGGGAAAGTGCTTGTGCTGCCCACTGTCCTGCGCCCTCTCCTTGCACTGACACAAGGATCCTTTGCTTTTCTCTAGATGAAAAAGAAGAGGGTCATGGGAGGTTATTAAAATGCAGAGGCAAACACTCAAAGGCAGCCCCTTTCCCAGCAGAGCACAGCATTTTCCATCCAGTTTCCCCATCCCACTGCTGCTGCTTAACTGCAGTGCAGAGTTCTGGCTAGGAGCTGTGGGTGGCAGTTGGCTCTGCTCACCCTCCTGTAATTTGGACAGGGGTGCTCAGTGGAAGTGTTCTCCTGTCCTCACCACCCTCTACAGCCACTAAGCATGTACAGAACTCCTCGGGAACAACTCCAGTGGACACATGCTACTATGTCATGTTCACCAGTGTGACCATGCATCTTGCAAGGACTTGGAGGCAAAGCAACTCCAAAGAGAGTCTAGAATGTCCCTGCTCCGGCCAAGGCAGATCCAGATCATGAACTGCAGCTAGGAGGGTAGGGTTTCCACAGACCTGCATGCCTCACTGCTCTCTGGGCCATCAGACCCATGATGTCTTATCTCAATGGTGCCAAAAGCTGTTGGTTTTCCCTGACACTGGTATTGGCCTGCAAGCCCCCACATCTGCTGTCAAAGAAATGAGAGTCATTCTAGGTACAGAGGGTACAGTCCCAGAGGGAAGAAAAGACACACAGTGGGAGATGTGTGTCTTTACAGATGCCACAAGTTGACAGCTTTGTACCAGGACAGAGACTCTGTCAGTTACCAACATCCTTTCATTTGAATGGATGACAACCAGGCCCTGGGGGGCTGCAGGGGAGGTTTGGGCCCCCAGTGGGCTGTCGATCTCTGTGTATATAGACTCTATAGCTTCATGGTCTGTGCTGGCCTGGCTCAGGCCTCTACAGTTCTGTGGGAATGGCTGTCCTGTCTTGGGGCAACTGGGGACATGAGGCCACCTTATGTTCAGACAGGATGGGTGATCAACTGGCAGGGCTCTATGAGATGGCAGGCCTGACACTGTCACCAGCTTGATATAGCATGGACACATCTCACAAAGAGCAGGACTCACTGGGATGCCTCTGGGACCTTAAACTCTCTACACAACAGAACCTTTGACCCCTACTCCAGCACTGCTCCCATCCTGTGGTGGATAAAAAGGCCCATGGGAGGCCAGAGAGCTGACAAAGAGCAGACAGAAGTGGTGCAGCAGGTCTTCCTGGATTGGAAGGTGCTGCAGGAGCCATTGGTGCCCACAGGGCTGATGGGCTTCTGGGGTCTGCCAGAACCTGCTGCAGGGTTGGGAATTCCGGCTTCTATCCTTCCTGGATATCTAGTCCTCTGCATCTTCCAGGAATGGAAGACCAGACCCCTCCTGGAATGTGGGTGTGAGAGAGACATGTCCAGGTATGGTGTTCTCAGCACACAAACACAGTCCACATGAGCACAGTTCACAGTCCAAGTGTGCGTGTACATATGCAATGGACACCCACAATTCTCCCCCAACAGATGCACACAAGATATACACTGCAAGCCACACTCTTGCTTCACACTCCCGCACCCCACAACTCACATATCCAGGTGACTCAGATCTCCACACCTGCAGGTAGGAGGCCTTGTTTTTCTTCATACTCAGTTCCTCAGTACTAAGCTGGATGCGTACCAGATGTGGAGGGCTACTCTGGGAACACACAGACCAGGACTGCCCTCCTGGGTCACAGTGGGAGCCAGAGCATAACCACCAGCAAAATAGCATCCCATCAGGGCTCCCCCACATGGAGCGTTGGGCTGGCTGCCATGGACTCCGGTAGGTACCTCATCTGCTTGTTTGCACACACGGCCTTAACCCTAAGCTCCATTCCCAGCCCTTTTCATTTTTTTTTTTTTTTTTTTTTTAATTTTAGACAGTTGTACTAAGTCAGTAAGTTGCCCCAGCCAGGCTTACATTTTCAATCTTTCTGCCTCAGCCTCCCATAGTACTAGGATCAGTGGCATGCAGGGTTTGCCTTCCCTGCACCATGGTCTTTCCCTAGCTCTTGTTACTTCCACTCAGGACAATGCAGCGGTGGGTAAGTGGCCATACAAGAGCCTGCTCGCCAGCCAGGCTCCTCCTCTTTCTTATTCCACAGCTGCACTGGGGAGCTGCAGTCCGACAAGCCAGAGCGCTCCCAGGGTGACCGGACCAGCAGTCCTCTCACAGGGAAGCCTGAAGGGTGGCCTGTGGAGGGAGGAGAATAGGCTCCCAGATAAGTCCTGCTGTGGAGGAGGTGGGGTGACTTTCTCCTCATCCCTCAGCACCTTGCAGCAGAAAATGTCCCCCCATCCCCACCAGGATACTTCAGTTTCTTAGTTGCCGAGGTAATAGTTCCTATTCCAGTTCTGATTACTTTGGTGTCTTAGAAATGGCTGGTCACTGTGCTGCACACTATAAACCAACCCCCAAGTGACAAGCCACTCTGCCTGTGTACTTCCTGCTCGCTTATCCCACATAAGCCCTAGACCACCAGAGATCAGGGCCTGATATTTTGAGAATGATCTCAATAGAGTCTGTTGAAGTAAAATAAATCTGCCTCCAAATCCTGGTGTCTCTTCGGGGTTTTTGCTTACTGTGGAACCCTGCAAGGGTCTGTGCTTCAAGGCCTCCGTGTTTGCAGACTGCACAGCCGGTTCATCAGCGCAGCACGGCAGGAAGTCCCCATGTCCACAGAAGAGCCGCCTGACTCTGAGCTCCTGACGGCTGCAGGACACTGGCCAGGAGCAGCTTGGAGCATCTGTTTGGCAGCCCTGCGACCTCTGGGGTGCTGTGGGGGTGGGGTCGGGGCCAGGAGTCAGGCAGGTCTCCTGCAGGCCTGCCCACACCCCACACAGGGCCCAGCAGAGCAGAAAGGGGCCCCAGCCTCAGAGCCTGTCCCTCTCTGTCGCCAGCATGGTGATTTACACCGAGTCCTGGCTCACAGTCCAGCTCCACAAGCCCTTTGCGACTCCCTGCGGCCTGCTAGAATGACCAAACCAGAGCAGGCTTTTTTACGGCCATTTCTTTACCACACATAACATAAACCACCCGGGGACTCACAGAGCAGCGTCAGGTAGGAAATAAACAGGCTGATCTGGGAATTGCTAGCCCATGGCAGGCAGGCTGAGCACCGCTTCCCAGGGAGAGCATTAGCAGTGGATCTGTTCCCAGATGGCCCTTCTTAATCATAGAGGCTCTGTCGGCTCTGGTGAGAGAGTCTGGGAACCCTGCCGAGCAGGAGGGCCAGTGGGCTGCATCCCCTGCGTGGGAGGAGACGCCGCCTTCTTCCTGGCGGTGCTCCCAGCCTCGGCCTGCCTAGCCGGGTCCTTCCGCAGATGCTGGGATGCAAGGGACAGAGAGGGTGCAGCTCAGCCCATCCGGAGTGCAGCTGTCTCGTCTCTGCTTTCTCAGGTTTGCTGTCTTCAAAATGGGAACGGCATCCTGCAGTACAGGATTGTTGCCACAGGGCCTGGAAGATTTCTCTTAAGTCATGCACAGCTGCCGGGGAGCAGCACACCCTTGGATCCTCCCAGGACCTCTTTGGGATGAAATGCCCAGGTGCACAGTTGTCCTGTGGCCACCTGTCCTCTGGAGGCCAGGTGCACCCAGTAGTCATTTCATGTTCAGTGTCTAAAAGCCTTTCTGTCATTCTCCAGTTCTTTTGGTGAACTCTCATCTCTATCTTAAAATGTGCAAGAGCTGCAGGGTGCACAGACAGAGGGAGCCTTCCACTTATTACCAGGGGCATCAGCGGACCTTTTCAGAGCCAGCCCCTGTCGGGTGGGCCACGTCTGTCCTGGGTGGAACCCAAGATAGAGTCCTTGTCTGACTGACTTAGGCTTATTTATTATTTCTCTCTCACAACGTCTGGTCACAAAGGACATTGTGAAGAACAAACCCCGTGGTGTTTACCAAGCACTAGAGAGCCTTGTTTGTGTGATAGATGCTGGCAAAGTGTGCTGTTTTTCCTGTCCCTGGCCTGTCGCTCAACCATCTTTTTCTAGGTTGTTTGAGTTCAATTCCATTTTTCAAAGTTGACAGTCAAGCCAACCTCCTCCAGCACACTTGGTGTCTTCTGCTGCGTCATGCAGGCACTGGCAGCGTCTCCTGAGACCTGTGACAGGGTTGGCCTCACCGAGCACAGCGTGCTCACTCCTCCACACCTAATGCCTTTCCAACCAGCGGCTGTCCACCCTTCCGCGCCCCATCCCTCCCAGCCCACATCCCTGTGTTTAAAGTAACCACCAAGGCCTCTCCTTTCTGAATAGACGCAGGGAGGAAGGCCTGGAGAACGGGGTGTGTGTGTGTGTGTGTGTGTGTGTGTGTGTGTGTGTGTGTGTGTGTGTGCAAGGGTCAGGGGTTTTCTTTCTGCTTTCCAAACTTGTCTTACTTTGAAATTGATAGCAGAAAATAAGTGAGTTTGCTTGGTAAATTAAAATCCTACTTCCCTCCATAGGAGGAGAATGGGAGAGAAAGACAATGACAGCTCCAGAGCCAAAAGGAAAAGGTGAGAGAACAAGGGTAGAATCCCATACCCAGGCACACAAGGGTGAAGGGACCTTCACTGGGAAATATAGGGGCACTTGGATTTTTTTTCAAAATGAACAACATGGTATGGCAGAGAGCAAGATGTTCAGGCAGAGAAGATAAGGGAGGCTTATCAGTGCTGTAATGGGGCCGGGGCAGGGGTCTGGGGATTCCTTAGCCCAGGAGGATGTTATTTAAGGCCCTTCCTCATTTTGGTCTATAGTAGACACATAAATGACCCCAATTCAACTCCAGCTTTAAACTTTGGTTTTTCATAAACTGAATTTTCTTTTAGTATCTTCTTTTTAAGTTTCTGGGTAAGGCAGTGCATACCTGCAAATTCCAGCTTTAGGGAAGCTAAGGCAGGAGGACCACTGCGAATTCAAGGCCCTCCTGGGCTACATAGCAAATTCAAGGTCGACCTGGATTCCACAGCAAGACTCTGCCTCAAAAAATGAAAATAAAATTGACACTTGATAATTGCACGTATTTATGGGGTACACTGTTAGATTTTGACACAGTTGTATAATGTACAGTGACCAAATCAAGTTAATTAGCATGTCTCTCACCTCAATATTTATCATTGCTTTGTGTTAGAGTACTAACATTCCTCTCTCTTAACTATTTTAAATATATAATAAATTATTAACAATAGTTACACACTGTGCTCTAGAACAGGTCAGTCTGTCTAACTCTGTCCTTGTGTCCATGAAACCCCCACGTCTAAGCCCTTCCCCACCTTCCCTCCCCACAGCAAACATTAATCTATCTCTGCTTCTACGAGATCAAATGTTGTAGCTTCCGTATATCAGTGGGAACAGGCAGTGTTTGTCTTCTGATGCCTGGTTCACTTTTCTTAGCATAATGTCTTCCAGCTCATCTATGTTCCACAAGTGATGAGATTTCATTTTTAATGGACAAATAATATTCCATTATTTTTTCATATATGCAAGATTGGCTTTGCCTATTCATTAATGGATGCCTAAATTGACTCCATGTCTTGACTATTGTGAATAGCACGGCAGGAAACATGAGAGGGTGATACCCCAGTACACTGACTTGCCTTCCCCAGTATTGGGGACAGAGGAATCACAGAGGAATTTTACTTCTATTTTTTGAGAAACCTGCATACTGTCTTCTATCATTATATTTCTAACAACACTGTGAGTGCTTAGGAGCTCCTTGTCCCCTGCATCCTTGTCAGCATTTGTTCATGGTTATTACTTGTCTTTTTGAGGATGAGGATAGTAATTCTAAGGAGCATGTGATAATCTCATTGTGGTTTTGATTTGCATCTCTTTGCTTAGTGATGCTGAACACTTTTTTTGTATACTTGTTGGCTACTTTATCTCTTCTTTGAGAAATGCCTGTTCACATCATTTGCCCATTTTTTAATTGAAAATGTTCTTGTTCCACTTCATGGTGATAGTTTGTTCCGCTTAAACTCCTATCTTTTGTCCAATGAAGTTAAAATATTTATTCTTTTTCTTATAAAAGTATGTCTTACAAGGAAAGTATAAAAGGATTACTTTGCTAACACCAACAACAAGCAAGGCACATGCATGCTCTGCAGCAGTTCAGGAACTTTCCAAAACAAGTTGCTGCAGTAGCCCACCAGCAACCTACGCACAGGACGATTTTCCTCACTTTTGCACATGATGGCTATTCGCACATTCAGCGTCTCTGCCTCTCTGTGGCGCCATAGTGTTACGATTTGAATCTACAATATCCCTAAAGGGCTAGCGTGTTGAAGGTGTAGTTCGAGGAGGTCATGAGGGTCTGACCTATTGATGGGCTTGCCGCTGAACAGACCCCTGAGGGCGGGAGCGGAGAGGCGGGGCTGCGATGCAGGAAGGGGTCCGCGGGGTTGCTGAAACCTCTGCAGTCTTAAGCCAGCATGCACCTTTCCTCTAGTTTTCTCAGGCATTTTGTCATGGGAATGGAAAGCAAACACAGATATATATGAAATATTAATATACAAAGCAGCCTTTTAAGGCATTAAATGAGGCTATACATATATTACATGCTCATTGAGCGGTTTAGTTTTTGTTTATTTTTCCACTGAATTCTTTGTATTTTTCTTACTGATTTATAGAAGGTCTTTATACAGTATGAATATTAACCCTGTAATGTGTTGAAAATATTTTCCCATTTTACCATCTGCCTTGTAACTACTTTGTTGGTGTTCTTGGCTAGATAGGGACTTCAAGTTTTCCTCATTGATTTTTCTCTTTTATATTATGCTACTAAAAGCCTCTTTAATATGTAATATAATTCTTTTTTTTTTTTTAGTATTTCATAAATTGTATTTTTACATTTGGGTTTATTTTTGTGTGAAGAGTAAAAAAGGAATTTAATTTTTCCCTAAATCACTTAGGGACACTCAAAGCCCATGCTCTTTTAGAGAATGCTGCAGTCTAGCCCTTGCTCTGTCTCCACCCCAGTCACAGATCACAGCTTTACAGCTCCTTGCCACTGTGCACACATGCATGGTAGGGCTCTGATGGCACTGTCTTCATCTGGAAATTGATGAACCTGGCTTAGGTCACAGAGAAAGCCAGGACAGAAGCTGGGTTTTGCCCTTCCAAGGCAATTCTCTCGCAGTCATTCTGCTCCCCTTAGATCCCTAAGTGCCAACACACACCAGGTTGGAGGGTTATGCTTCGTCTATCACAAATGACCTTGGAAATTCCAACTATGAGTCCACATATGTAAGACCTTGACTGGTGGCAAGGAAGTCCTCAGTCTCTGGAGATGTTTTTCAACTATCATGTTTGATGGAGTCAAAGGGAGGCTTCTAGACCTATAGCAGCTGAATAGCACTGGAGCCACAGGACCAAGGCTGTGCACTCCTTTAGTGCATGAGATAGTAGGTTCCTGGCATGCATCTTCTGTGTTGGCCTGTTTATCTGGCATGTCAGGCCTTGGAACTGAGTACCTCTACCCACAGGGCATCTGCCGCTGTGCTGGACCACTCCCTGGGATTCTCCCCGCTTATCTGTGCCTGCCAGGGCAGGGACTGGACAGCTCCTTGGGATTCACCAGACAGAACCTCCCTAGAGGAGGAGAAACACACTCAAGCCTAAACTACTCAGGATGCTGGGCGTTGTTTGCTCTGAAGAAGCATTTCTGAGACACTGAGTGAGAACGGGGAGTAGAATGCTGACAAGGCTGAGGCACCCCCAGCTGAGCTAATGTACAGGAAGCTGAGCACTCTTCCACTCCAGTAACAGTGACTCCAATGCCACCAGCCTGAGTGACAAGGATGGTCACACCCAGGACAAACTGCTCCTCTCCATCCTCTTAACTGCTAATTTCAAGCCTACCTTTGGGTCACTGGGGAAGAGCAGAGTCCAGGGGGAGGCTGGAAGAAAACCCCTTCTTAGCACTATTGTTGGAGCAGTTCTCAGAACCCAATTTTTTAGATTTATACAAGTGGGAAGTATTTTTTAATCACTATAGATGTATAAAAACATTGTTTGTAGCTTCATTGTTTTTAAATTACTGCATTCCTTAGCATTATCTTGAAATAGAATATTCCATGGTAACTGTGATGAGTTGGAGGCCAGTGAAATGTGACTGTATCCAAGCCCAGAAATAATTCTAAAGCAGAGAATAAACTCCTTGGAAGCCACATTCTAAAGGATCTCGACCGTAATATATAAACCACTGAAGTAAAGTTCAAGTGGTGTGTAAATGTCACCAGGTCCATGATATTAAAAATGCCATTTTATAACATGCATAGTTTGGGTGGAGTTCATGATTATTAAATCTCGGATAGCACCAGTCAACACATTCAGAATATTCTATTCTTATTTGGGGTCACATGGACGTGCTCCTCTCCGGAGCCATCTGTGGGGCTGTGAGCAATGGCCCACACCACCCACATGCAAAAACAGCCAGCTTTGGCCATCAGAAGGAAGTGCAGATGCCAAAGGACAGGGTGTCAGCTTTCTCCTGAATACTGTGGGCAGCTCCCTCCAGGAAAAACTGGTCTCAGTCCTGCTGGTTCTCTTCAGCACCTGGTGCATGAGGGTCCAGCAACCCAGGCTCACCTGCAGAGCTGAGCCGGTGCTGAGCCTTCTCTCGGCAACCCCAGGCCACGCCCTTCTGTGACACCCACTGCAGGCCTGCCTTCCTCAACCTGCTTGTTTGTTATTTTTATACAAATGGGACTTACTCATTCATTTCAGTTTAACTCAACAAGCATTTATTGAGGACCTGCTATTTCAGGCGCTGTGGTTGGTACTGTCACCTATTTATTTCCAAGTGGAAAGTCAGTAATGAAGATAAAAACCAGACCTTATAGATTGGAATATAATGCTTCTGGTCTTCACAGATGCAAATCAAAGCCCTAAAGATTGCTAGGAACATGCAAGGCTGTGTGCTATGCAATGCTCAGTGTTCATGTGTGCGTGCATGCCTGCGCGTGCTGGTGTTCGTGTGTGTGTGTGTGTGTGCATGAATAGCACTTTGAATTTATACAGTCACTAAAACGTAGAAATACCAACTTCTGAGCCAAGAGACTTGGCTGGCATGTTCTGAACCTTCTTGGAAATGGGGCAGCCCAGAGATGAGCTAAATCAGCCAGAGCCTGAAAACTCAAAGAAGGGGCACTTCCCCCCCCCCCCCCCCACAAAAGCCTGGCCACACACTGTTTCACACTTGCCCTGTGCGAAGCACACATGGCAGCAAGAGGGCCAGGTAAGATCACCTCCCTGATCTCAGGCCACTGAATGGGGTGGAAACCATGCACACCCTCTGCTAGGAGGAAGCTCACTGTCAGTGTCATGACGTGGACTTCAGGGGGGAAATCTGCTGAGGGCATCTGGCTTTGGCCAAACTTCCTGCTGTACCCAAGACCCCAACAATCCCCACACAGGTGAGGTAGGTGGCCCCTGGAGCCCAAAGCCCAGGATGATTCTGCTTTGCCCATTGTATGAAAGAAGGGCTTTGCAGACTTGGGGCTATTTAAAAAAATCTTCAAGCAGATTTCAGACCCAGTGACACAGAATTCCATTACTGCAGGTACAAGAGGGACCCAGTGCCACCTACCCAAATGATCCTGTCAGGTGCCAGCTCCCTCTCTCCCATTGCCATGGGCACAGCCCTCATGTGGCAAAGCCAGCCCACTCTCGTGCTGGCCCCTAAGGGTGGGACAATTTACCTTATAAGGCTAAGAATCCTTAGGCTGCTGTGGTAAACATTAAATAGCAAAGCCCCTCAGTTGTAGAACTAATGGAGCTCACAGCCTTGTGCCAAGCAGTGTGGCTTAACTCTTCATCTGGCTCATGCTGAGTTAGAGGGCTATGATTCTAAGTCAGCTCCCTACAACCTGCCCAGGGAGAGTGAAGAACACCTTTGGGACAGTTCTGTGAAGACCCTATGGTGTGGGCTGCAAATATCTCGAGAGACAAGGTTTTCTTCTGATATCTTTGCCCATTTCAGCCACCTGGCAGAGAAGTCACCCACGATAGGCCTGACTCTATGACCTTCCCAGCACCCCCTTCCTTGCTGGGGTCTAAGCAGCACTTTGGCCCAGATCCCTGCACACCATAGTGGTGTCCTGCACTCTCTCTTGGCTTCTCACTTCTGATTTCTACTGGGAAATTTGTACAGGATTCAGAGGAGCTCTGCTCAGTTCTCCAAGTGACAGAGTGACAGCACAAGTGTGTGTGGCTGCCGATGGTGCCCTGCACTGTTGAGAGTTGCTTCACTATGGTATGGCCAGGAGAGGGGCTATCCTTGGCAAAACCAAGGACATTTGTAGTTCTTATTTCTGCTTCGGACCTGATTCTTAGATGGGCCTGTACTGACGTCAGTAATAAACAATAATAAGATTGTAAACTATTGCTCTTTATAATAAAATTATGTTTCTTGGATGTATTATAAATCTAATAGTTATTACATCAGCACCCATAACTATATATCACATTTACCTTTTAAACATACACAGGGTATTATATGGCTCAAGGACATGGTCAGATTTATTATTACAGGTTAGCCACAGCCCTTATTACGTCACAATTGACTAATAGGAAAAAAAGCCAAGGGAGATGCAGGGACAGAGGTGAACTCTCCCCTGGCTTTGGGGGTAGAGAGTGACAAGTGGGTGGCAGCTGCCCCATGGCTCTCTCATCACCCACCCAACCCCCCAGCTGGGCAGAGGTGGCTGTGGATTGGGGTCTGAAGATGTCTCCAGGTGCTGCCGGGAAGGTCACACGAGCTATCTTGAAGGGTTCAACAGTCGCAGCATGTACCCTGGATGCAAAATAACTTCTAAGTAATAAGCATATCGCTAAATTTACTTTATAATAAATCATCCCTCGGCACCCTGGGAGAGCCTGTGATTTCATCACCCTTGGGGAGGGCTCTGCGCATCCTTGCACAGAGACCTTTCTGCACAGGGCTGGGTTGTCTGCTTTTGTTTTCTGCCTTCTCATAAAATGAAGGCACAGAAGAACGGGAGTGATGATAGCCAAGAAATATTGAGTTGAAATATTTCAATAAATTATTATTAATAATGATTACATTTTAAGGCTCTTCCACTAGCAGCACCGCCTGACAAATTCCAAAGTGCCTTTCTTCTTCTTTTTCTTTTTTTTTTTTTTTTTCAATTTTGCAGTACTTTGGTTCAAACTTGAGACCTTGCACATGCCAGGCAGGCACTTAGCCCACTGGACTATCTCCCTGGCTCTAAAATGCTTCTCTTAAAGCCCTCCCCAAATTGAAGGGTGTGTGGGGGAAAGAACAGCTTCCTAGTTTTCTCAAAAAGAACCTGAAGTGTATGGCACCCAGAAGTCTGGCCACACTGCACCTTACGAAGGTGGGAATTTCAGATCCCAGGCCCAGGCTCCACCGCCACCTTAGGAGCCAGGGGTCGAGTGATGCCCACTGGGGGCCTTGCATGTCCTCCTTTGGGACACAGTGGGGGACACAATTGTAGACATCACAGCTAGTGGAGGGTCCAGGCTGTCCCTGAGGCAGGAGGGATGAGTGTGAGAGGACAGGAAGAGGACATCGCCACCACACTGGGCTTCGTACTCCTCGGAGCAGCGCATATGGTAAGGAAGGGTCCATGGGGACACAGACGCTGTCCTGAGCCATGGAACAGCACTGGGAAATGTGTGCAGCGCCTGGCCCCTTATTTTCCTCAGTACTGGAGAAAAGAGGCAGCCTGGGTGTGAGGCACACTGGGGTCCAAGGACAAACAGGGAAGGGCCCCGCTGTGGGGCCAGTTGCCCTGTGCCAACTGACTGGCCAGACTAGAAAGCCCAATGTGTGAGATTCCTAGCTTGGCACCTGCTCCAGAACCTTCCTGATGAAAAAAAGGTTGTCTTCATTAAGAGCATTAATATTCATGCGGCATGGTAATTTTGACACAGAAAAGGTCTCTGTAACCTTTTCTTGTGTGAGAATTTTTTACTTCTCAAGGAAATTACAGTCCAGCAATGACTTAATTAATGCTGGGTTTCCTCAGCAGGTTTGAGAAGCTGTCAGTTTGAGGTTGCAGGAACTGTCAACCAGGGAGCAGTCGGGCTGGGAGACGGGCAGGGAGGGCCTGGCCCCCACAAGGCTCCCTGGGCCAGTGGGGAACATGCACCGTCCCCCATTAGTTTTGATTTAGCAACTGGATTTCCCTAATGCTGGGTCATTTATTATTGGGATGGAGGGCACAGCTTGAATTAATAATCCATTTCTCACCCAGCATATTTATTCTTTTTATTTTAATAATCTTGCTCCTAATTCATTTGGCTCTGGTAATTTTGGCTGAAGAAAGACAAGGTAGGTGGCTGGCACCCAGGAAGAGTGGTAGCCGTCAGCCTCCTTGCTGGCTGTGCTGGCCCAGCCCCAGAAGTAAAGAAAACTGTCCATGTCTTTAAAAAACAACCACCACACCACAGAAATAGCTCCAGGAGATGAGAAGCCCTGTTCGGGGCCTCAGCAGATTTCACCTCTTTCCATCCTCCAGGAGAGCCTGCCTGTGGACCAGGGGACAGGCTCAGGCCACTTTCCAGAGGCTGTGGTGCTGCAAGAGTCCTGGCAGCCCTGAATGGTGGCCTCTTCCAGGTGCCACTCCAGGATGTCTCCAGGAAAGGCCTGGGGGTGGTTCAGGCCACCCTTCTCCATCTTCTTTGGTTCATCTTTGCCCCATCAGTCTCCTCTCTGGGCCACAAGGAAGGCCCCTGTGGAATGTCACACATGCAGGGGACTCTGCTGCAGAAGACACACAGACCTTGTCTGATACACACAAGAGCCAGGTGCCGTAAAGCTGGGGGAGCTGAGCGACTGGGCAATACCTGTTCTGTTGGCCATAAACCTGCCCAGTGGAAGAGGTTACTCTGTCATCTATAGTGTAGTCCCTGATTTTTATTTCTAGAAATACTGACAATCAGTTGAAGCATGGCTCTGCAGCATTCTCCAGGCTGATATAAGGAAAACTTCCCAGAGCTCCTAAAAAACAGAGGCCTTTGGGACAACAGGAGTCTCTGATATCACAAGCAAAATAGAAACTTCTGGACACTTAGGAGCAGAGGCCTGCTTCTTCATGCCTGGGTCAGGACGGAAACATGTTGCAGCAAACATCAAGAGTCCAAGGGGAGCAGAGCAAGAGCAGTTTCCAGCTGTAGGGAATAGTGTTTCCACACAGGCACACAGTGGCAAGCTCAGGCCAACATCCACAGCCAGCCCTGACTTCCTGCCTGTCTTCCTGAGCATGCAGGGGCATCTCTGTTCATGACAACCCTTTAGGACTGGGTGGGAAAAGAAAGAATTGTGTGCACTCCCCCGTGGGCTCCTTTGTCTGCTAAGTGAGCACACCATAGGGAGGCCTTGCAGGACAGGCACACGCGGTGCCATACTACGGCCTTCCCTTTGGCAGGAATAGGCAGGCTCAGCCAGCAGACCAGGCTTTGGGGCTGCTGATGTCACATCGGACGTGGTCCCTGGGCTTGGTGACTAAGCTGAGGCATAGCAATTCGAGTGGAAAACACCAGCTCCCCAGGGTCCTGGTGCATACTTAAATTTATGCTTTTACAACCTGATGAAAAATCTTCCCAGGAGGAAGGCAGCATCTCCCTGCCCCTCCACCTGTACTAAATTCTGAAGTAAACAAAATAAGTGCAGCACTGAGAGTCATGTTTGCACTTAGAGCTGCCGAGAGCTGGTGGGGCCCCGAAGGCCGTTTCCCTGGGCTGAGGATAAATAATACATACTGTGTTTTAATATTGTTAGGCTCCCAAACAAAATAAATATTTTACACCACTGGGGCATAACAAAGTAGGCAGATGGACTAGAGAGGCAGAATTAGGAGCCGAAGAGGAGGCAACGAACACCAGGCCCTTGGTAGAGGCAGGGGAAGCCCAATAGTTTCACTAGGTTTGGCCACATGGGCAAGGGAGAGGAGAGTGCCCTGGTGAAGTTTGTAAATAATAACAAAAATATATGGAGCATCTGGTCAGAATTGGGAAATAGCTCTTGCACTCTGGAGAGAGACCGAGGACTAGGCATGTTTCCAGGACCGAATTTACTGGCTGGAGATGGCACTATAGTAAATTTCCTATGCCTCCTCTAAAAAACCTTCTCCTCCCTTGTTCTGCTATTAAGAACCAGGAAAGTGCTTGTGTGAAAATCACCAGTAGAAACCATCTCAGAGCTGAAAGGGATCTGGCTATTCCAGACTCTCTTGCAGAGCAGCTGTTGCCCAGCTAACTGGTGCTGGTTTGGGACATTTTCTACTGCTTAGCACTGCTTTGGACTGCAAAGCAAATCTCTGTCCTGGAGCTGCCTTTGGGTGGGACCCTGAGGTCTTCACTGTATCTGGCAAGGGTTTGATGTGAGAAAAGTGGCATCAGGAGTTCACAAGGGCCAAGCAGAAGGAGCATCTGCCCTGCTCAAGCAGCCTGGATGGCTTTGGTGGCAGCTCTGAACTCTGCACCCACCACCAACACCCATAGCTTAACAGAGAGGTTTCCCTTTCTCAAGGTTGTAGCCCATGGGTGGCTGCGTCCCAGGCAGAAATACCATGATGGAAAGACTTGCTGGACAAAGATCTTAGTTCATGCATCCAGAAAGGAAAGCAGGGGAAGAGATGGGGTGGAAGAGACGAGGGACCATTGATCCCAAGCCTATGTCTCCATGACCCACACAGACACACCTAGAAGTAGGTTCCGTCAATCAGGGTTGGATCCCAAAGCCAGTCAAGTTGAAATGTTACCCTAGGCACCAATCTGGGTGGCAGATAGACTCTCACATGGCTGATCAGCAAATGGGTCAGCTAGGAGCTGAGACTGGGCCACCAAGAAAACAGGGGATGGAAGCAACTCTGTGACAAACCCCTCCCCAGCTGTTCCTTGCAACCCTCATCTCCTACTAATAGATCCTGGTCCCATTCAGACATCAGGCACAGATCTCCTGGTGGGGAAGATGAGCCTGTTCTTGCTGTTCTAAGGAGGAAATTATGGTAGGTCTATCTGAAGCTAGCTTATATTTGTCAGCGATTGGTGTAGGAGCAGGTACATGACCCAGTTGTGACCAGGGGAGGGGGCTTCAGGAAAAAATTCTTTACCAGATAAAATAATGAGGAGAACACCCCCTCTGAAGAATGCCACCTCTCGTCACTGCCCATTTTTAAGTGAGAGTGTGATGTCTGGTATTACAGCAGTTATTTTGTGGCCTGACACAGTGACAGAGTGTGAAACATATTGTTTGCAAAAACAGTGGCACCCTGAACAATGGGGCCCACCGTGCAGCTTCCCTGCAGCTCTGCAGCATCTGAGCTAGCTGATCGTGTTACTTAAGGCCCTGAGCCAGGCTTTCCAATTTTCTGTAAGTTCTAACCATACAGTTCACCCTATTGCTAGGAGAGCCCCTGGAGCCCAAGATGATGAGACAGCAGGGAAAGAGATTTAAGGGGTAGAGCAGATAGCAATGGGATTGAGTTGTGTAGCATGCACAAGAGCAGGTCAGGAAAGAGGGCCAGCTCACCCTGCAAAACCATGCTCCTCACCTGTCCTTCATGATGTGGAATCAGAAAGCTGGGAGAAAGGAGGACAATAGTGTCAGATGTTTGGGTGGGTGGGCTGGGACAGCATGCAGGTTCCTAGTGCCATGTACGAGCTGTCTCACAGGGACCCTGACATAGTGCAGGTCCCAGAAAATCTGAGAGATAAAGGTCAGCCAGGCCAGAGGCTCTGGAGAGGAAAGCAGAAACTGAGAGCAAAGTCTGGGGGTTGCATGATGGGGACCCCACAGAGGCAGAGGGGTAGGAGGGTCCTCAGAGATGGGGGAAGAAAAAGTACAGTGTGTATACCCCAGGAAGGGAGCAGGCATGAGAGGGGACCTTGTTTGATTTTTATTTTGTGACTATCATTTTGTTATTTGTCTTTCTAAGATATAGGCAGAATTAACCTGTTTTCTGAGCCAGAGAGCCTGGGAGTCTGTTTCTGCAAACCAGGCTCTTTCCCTGCCCCTTTATGTGCCCCTGTCTCTTGTTTTGCAAGTTCTGTCGTCTCTGCCCGCAGGTCGTGTGGCCCCGTCACAGCGCCGCTCACACTTGTCCACAGACAAAAGCTCGGAAGCTGAAAGCAGAAAATACTGGAGAAAACTCTCTATGTGCTCTGACCCTGTCGGAGCCAGGACTCTGGAACATCCCCAGGAACGAGATGAACACACTCCTTACATAACGATGGGGTTGTTCTTCATAGCTGTGACATCTTAGCCTTGAATTATAATAGGCTTGCGAACATGCTATTTTTGTTTTCAAAATACTTCTTGATGTGCTCTCTTACTTTAGTTTCAAAACATTTTCATAAGGATCGTGATAGGCTGCAAAGGAGACAATGAAGGCCTGGTTTACACAAGAGGCCCAGAGAGTCAAGGTAGCCTGGGGGCAAGTTCTATGGATCCTCTCTGGATCCAGTCCCAGCTATGCCCAGAAGAGTGGGAGCCCTGAGTGCTGCTTAGCCCATCCCTTGCACCTGCCTCAGATTCTGGACTCTAGGAGTTAGGGCTGTTTGTAGGCCCTGACCTGAGTCCCCAGTGCTGAACCCCAGAGCTTTCCAGAGCCAGGGCTGATGCCTACAAGAACCAGAGCCTTCCCTGCATTTTCTGCTGCAGCTTTCTGGCTGCCTCCAGCCCAAATGAGTGGTTCCATGGGTTCCCTGGGTTTTTACGCTGGCTAGTAGCCAAGAGAAATGACACGGGGCCCCCAGAACCCATTTTCACCTTTCTCCCACACTGAGGGCAGGTTTCCCCATTCTTTTATGCCGATCCTCTGCTCTGTGTTGAAGCTGTCACTGTCTCATTTTGAAGAATGATTTTCAAATCCGCACCTCCAACTTGAGCTCTCTTCCCAAGCTTCCTTGAGTGCATCCTGCCTCTTCTGGGGAGGCCTCCTCCTGACTCTATGCTCCAATGAATGGAGATGGTCATCAGCTGGACATCACACTGGCGCCCTTCTTCACAGCACATCTCTCCACTGGCTCCACCACCTCTCTTCCAGCCTGAACCCTCAGCCCCTCTCCTAGCCACCAAGGCCACTTCTACAGCCCAGTGCACTGTGACTAAACACTAACAGGAATGGAGCCTGCCACTAAAGGTACTTCAGAGGTCATGTAATTGAAGACTGGATTCAGACAGGACCTTAGGATGGTCTAGAATCATAGTCTTGTTTCACAAGCACCCAAAAATGAGGCCCCAAATTCAAGAAACAGCCAAAAATGACTCAGCTAAAAACTGGCAGAATTGGCTTAACCCCAGGTTCTCCTGCCCCTGGTAACACTCTGTCCACAGGATTGCAAGAATTCCCCCAGAGGACAGCACTGCCAGAGGGACAGAGACATGTAGAGACAGAGAGCTTTTCATCCCTCACGAAGCCTACTCCTGTGCCTGCACCTTACTGCCCCAGGCACTGTGTGCACAGCTGCAGGCAGAAGCAAGAAAAGCAAAGAACACAACAGCACTAGCAATTTGGGCTGCCCTGTCCCAAGATATCTGAGAGCTGAGCACATTTTTAAACCCTGTTATAGGCAGAAAGCAAGAGCAAAAGCACTTGTCTGCTTGGAGAATAGCTCAGAGAGAGAGAGAACATTTGCCTAGCATGTTTGATACCCCAGATTCAATTCCCTGCTCCACAGGAGGAAAGGAAGGAGAGAAGGCAAGAAGAGGGAAGGAGGGAAGGAGGAGAAAAAGACATATGACTACCAAAGTGATATCTTGCGTTAATAATACAGCTAATCACAATGCTATTTAAGGCTAGCACAGATATTGTTCAAGATAAGGTGAAGTACAAACACAGTGGTAATTTTAGTTTCATCCATATAATGATGCATTTTTCACTCTCTTCTTATTCCTTTTGGGGAAAAAGTCTTGCTTCATCTGCACCACTTTGCTCCCGAGCCTGTGTGTGCTGGCGCCTGGATGCAGGATGTCTGATTTTCACTTGCTGATTTAGATGCTCGTCTGACACATTCAACCTTTTAAATAAATCATTCATTTTTTTAAAGGTTGGCTATGTCACAGTGTTGTGATGCACCCAATTTTTAAAATAACTTTATTTGATGTCAGGCGTATCAGACATAAAAATAAATGTGACTTGGTAGGACTTTTAAAATATATTTGTGTCCATGCCTATTCATTTTACAAAGCATTGGTTCCCATGTGGTATCATTGTGCACATCACACGCACTCTCCCTTCTATTCTGTCATGCACCCTTCTTCCCTTCGTTCCCTTCCTCTTGTCCAGGGTGGAGTCCCTGCTACATTCAGCGCATTATTCTTTTAGATTCATAACATTAAGGAAACTATATGATGCTTTTCTTTCTGAGCCTGGTTTATTTTAATCAACATAATGATTTCCAGGTCCCTCAGTTTTCCTGTGAATGACATAATTTTGTTCTCTCTTTCTGGCTGAATAATAATCCAGTATGTGCACGTACTACATTCTCTTTATCCATTCATCTGTCAGTGGGCACCATATCTTGGCTGGGGTGACTTGTGCCACAATAAACACCACACATGGGTGTTTTTATACTGTACTGACTTTTAATTAGTTTGGAATTGACTAAGGAATGGTACAGCTAAGTCACATGCTAGTTCTAATTTTAGTTTTCTCTGGAGGCTCTACACTTCTTTCTTAAAAAGCTGTACTAATTCATGTTCCCACCAGAAGTGTAGAAGGTTACTTTCTCCACACCCTAAATCCTCATCAGCATTTATGATTTATTTGTATTCTTGATGATGGTCAAGAACACAGTGAGAGGGAATTCCAAGACAGTTTTGACTTGCACTTCTCTAGTGGCTAAAGATATTGAACAGTTCTTCATACACTTGTTGGCCATTTGCACTTCTTTTGATAAGTGTTAGTTCAATTCACTTGCCCTTCTATTAATAGGCCTATTTATTTTCTTGGTGTTAAGTTTTTTGAGTCCCTTCTATGGTCTAGATATTAATCCTCTATTGGAAGAGTAGCTGGATAAATAAAGATTTTATCCCAGCCTATATGCTGTCTTTTTACTCCTTTAGGTGTTTGCACTGCTGTGTTCACTTTTTTATTAGTACTTGTTTGTAGTACATGTATTATACAATCATCTTAGGGAGTAAGCACAGGTACATGATATAACTTGGTTCCTTTTAAAAAAAAATCCTCTTCCCATCCTTCCTTCTTCCTTCCTCCTCTAATTTTTCCTTCCCTATTTTCAATCTTTTGATTTGATTAATCTTAGTTCTCATTTACAATCATTGAGTTTATTAAGTGCCTGTACATAGCACATCTTCATTTTTCTTATTTTTCCTTCCACTCCTGTAGTCCCATGTGTTGATTCTTGCTATTATTTCCTAAACTATTGGAATCCTATTCAGTAGCCCTTGCCGGGGCCTATGATTTCAAGAGTTCCTCTTACATTTTCTCCTAGAAGATTCAATGTTCATATCTATATATAGATCTTTGATCTATTTTAAATTTAGTTTTATATACAAGGAGAGACAGAGTGTGAGTTCCAATCTTGTACACACAGATATCCAGCTTTGCCAGCACCATTCGTGGAAGAGGCTGTCTTTCCTTTCAGCTTGTTTTTGGCCTTTTTAACTAAAGTTATTTGGGCCTATAGTTGCACGGCTTTGCTTCTGGTTCCTCTCCTCTATTTCTCTCAGTCTAAAGGATAATTTTTGTGTCAGTAGCATGTTGTTTTTGTTATTACAACCTAGTGGTGTATTTTGGAATCATATATCGCAACGCCTTCAGCCTCTCCTTTTGCTTAGGATTGCTTTGGCTATTTTAGGTCTGTTGTGCTTTCATATGAATGTTAGGATGTTTTTATTTCTGTGAAGAGTATCATTGGAATTTTGATGTGAATTACATTGACTCTATGGGCCACTCTTAGGAATATAGACATTTTGACAATGCTGGTTCTGCAGAACCACAAACATAGACCTTTCTGTTGTCCAATGTGTTGTTCAATTCCTGGCTTCAGGCTTCTGTAATTTTTATTGTAGACATTTTTCACCTTCCTGGTTTTTCTAAGTCCTAAACCTATGTTTTAAAATGATTGTTAATGGGATTATTTTCCTGCTGTCTTCCTCAAACAGTTTTTTTATTGGTATATAGAAAAGCTAAAGGTTTTTAAAAGATCAATTTTATATGTTGTGGTAATGCAAACATTTGATATATAGTTTTGACCTGAATTTACTTATTTATCAATGAGTTGAGAGTATTTGGGGCCAGATTCAGGAGCAATGGACGCTCACGGAGCCCTGTCTTCCTGTACCCCTTCTCTCCTCAAGCTGCCTCCCTCTGAGGCCCCCTCCTTGCCGCTTCATGTCATCCTTCTACCCTCTGCACTCACAAGTTGTTTCTTAGGGCAGGATTCCAAAGCAGCTGCTCACAGCGCATTGTGGGTGAGAGCAGGCACAAGGTGGTGCAGTGGCTGTTCACCTGTCGGTCACATTGCCTGAGAGCACCCCAGGGAGGACCAACAGGGCTCCAGCGCAATATTGCAAATAAGAAGCAGAGCACAGGACATGGACCTGCCCCAGTCACTGGGGCGCTCTCACCGCAGCCAGCCCTTGCTCCGATGCTGGGTGGTCTGAGCTGACCGTGGCTCTACTCCAAGGCTTGAAAGTCCCCGATATGCGAATCTGCACACGCCTTCGCCATACAGAGTGCGCAACTGAAACGCCACACTAGGGTTGACGTGGCTCATATTGTAGAAAACTTAAGATGGTCCTGACCAGGAGTGGAGTTGAACAAAACTGCACAGCCACAGGTGCGTCCGAGCCCTGCAGCAGCAGTCACTGATCTCGTATTAGCGACGTTGGCACAGTAGTGGCTAGGAGAAGCACTGCACCACGCCTCTATCCACAGTCTTACCATTCCTCAGGAGCCCTGCCCAGAGCTGTGGTACTATGCTAGCGCTTTGACTAGAAAGAAACAGTGAGACCACAGGTTCATTTTACAAGAAAACGTGGCTGTGAATTTGACACAGAACATCTCCGCATTGGGCTCCATTAGCTGACAAGACAGCAGAAGCTGAAAGACCCCTGTTTTTATTTCTGCTGTAAGTTTGCCACATGGGAAACACCAGAGTCCAAAAAGACATAACAGGACTCCACACACTAGTAACTCTAAAAAAATGGTAACAAGCTGGCCTTGTGTAGGTCAGTGTCAGTGTAGTACCTGGACGTGAGGACCAAGACAACCTTCCTCACCTGAACTAAATAGACTTAATTAAAAAAAATTGAAAGAGGGGAGTTTTGGGGTACACATCAACTGAATATTCAAAAAGTTTTATTTCTTTTTTTAATGTATTTTAGTACAGGGACTGTGGGGTCTTATTACACAGATCAGACTCCTAGTGATCATCTTGTTTTCAGCCTCCTAAGCACTGGGATTAGGGGTGCGCACAATCACACCCAGTCTCAGTTGCCTTTTCAGCAAGCCCCCGGGTCAGGGCAGCACAGCACTCCAGGATCAAACACTCGTCTGCACCTGTCTAAGCAGGCGCTTTAGTCTGCTGAGGTGTTTGGCCAGTCCTTAATAATAGTTATATTTCTATAAACACAAAGCAAAATTATATTTTAAGACATTACTTCCCTAAGTACCAAAACCACCAAGAATCTAGAATCAACCTAATAAATTGCAAGGACTTTGTACCGTAAAACTTTTCTGGAAAAAAAAAAAACAAAACATTATTAAGATATAAATAAATAAAGAGACATACCATGCTCAAGGACCATGAGACTCCATGCTAATTCTACTAAAAATAATTTAGACATGCACCATAATCCCAGTCAAATGCCTATTTGTTTCTCCTCTGTGTAATTAATAAAATGATTCCAAAACACAGAAGTACATCCAAAAGGGGTCCAGAATAACAAAGCAATCTAAAGAAAGTGAGCAACTAGACAACATGTCCTGGCTACAGTTGAGCCTTTCTATGGAGCTACAGTAAGGAAGATAATGTGGGGTGGGGCCAGAGGAGATGAACCTGCATGTAGGGCAGGGACAGTCAGACAGGCTGTGTGTGCACCATCCAACTGTAATCTCAGGAAAGACCGAGCAATACACTGTGGGTAGGAATGAGCTGACGCTTCTCCAAGGAGGCTAACTAGAAGCAGAACTTCTGGAATGTGGTGTGCAGAGCACAAGGAACTTCCCTGTCTGAAAGATTCATCAAATCTGTGTCAAAGATTTATCTTTATATAAATCTTTATCAAATATGATAAGTAAATCTTTATCAGTTTTTTATCAAATTGGTCAAAGTTATTGAATCCAAGAATTCATAACCTGGAAAATTATTTTAAAAAACTGCAAATCAAGAATTATTTACTCAACACTTGCAAACTTGCTGTAGGGGATCTGCGGAGGCAGCCGTCCGCCCACACAGCCCAGTGGTGAAGACAGGGTTCTGGAGGGGGGAGCAGCTGAGCAGCGGTGCCCAGATCCCCCTACACCTGAGCAAAAGTGTTCGGAGTGAGTGTCAGCAGAGCCCACCACCATGGCTTTGTGCTTGGGGAGCCCAGCACTGGATGGTGGGCTTTCGTTCCGGCCCTCCTCCTGGCCCTCAGCACTCGATCCAGGGTGCACAGCTGCAAGTTCCCCATGTCCTCCCCAGCTTTGGGTCTTGCTTTTTTAGCAAAAATCTCCAGGGAAGGGCAGAACAAACCTCACAGCCTGGAAATATTCTGCCCTTGCCTAGAGGCCCCACTTTATGTGGATCACACTGTGGGAAAGTCTGTGCCAGAGGGCACCGTGGAAAACGATCAGGCAGCCAGCTCGAAGTCAGTGAAGGCCAGCAGGCAGCCGTAACACCAACAGAGGCAGAACACCAGTATACAGGGAACGAAATTTTCAGAGTCCTTCGTGGATCAGGACAGTGCACTAAATCCCACAAATGTGGGCATTTATACTATATCAACTACAAATAAATTTAAAAGAGAGACTTGCCAAAATCAGTCATCCAGGTGTTCACAAAAAGCAGGTACACACCCAGTGTTGAACTTTCCAAAGAGCCCAGACAAGAGGTTTTCTGAGTTACCAGTTTCTGTCTGAACAGGAGACAAACTTGTAAACTTGAGGTGTTTCCAAATTACACCCAGATCCAAAGCCAAAGAGTGAAAAATGTACTGGCATAGTGATTTAGGCATAACTTCTGTTCACTCAGTGGCTTTCCTCTAACCTGTGCTGATCAGGAGTAAACCCTAGGAAGGGCATCTTAACATTTTTAAAATGAAGAAAAATATACAAGCAAGATTATGTACACTTTAGAGAAAATAGATTTCATTGAATTCCAACTGCATCAGTAAGAATATAAACAAACTAATGAAGACAAATTTTAGTGTCTAAACCTGTAATAATGTTACCTAAAATACTGATTTCTTAACAAAATGTAACCTGCACCTACTTTTATTTTAAAGCATTTAACAGAAATTGCCAAAGAAAAGGTGCAGGCAATGGACCTAAAACAAAGACTTTGAAACAGCATGACTAACATGTTCAAAGAAGAAAGACATCTACATTTAAGAAATTAGAGGAAGATATGAAGGCAGTGACTCATCAAATAGACTACCATGAAGAGACATAAATTGTATAAAACAATAGTACTAAAATGCTGGAGTTGAAAAGGTGCTAGAAATAAGGATTCACTAAAATCCATTAGCAGTATATTTGAGGCAGGAAAAGAAAAAAGCCAATAACTTGAAGATAGATCAATAGAGATTAAGCCATCAGAAGAAAAAATGAAGCAAAAGAAAGAGTCTCTGAGAACTTAGATACACACTAGTTTATCTAATGGATATACTGACTCATTCTAAAATCAGGAATTAGGCAAGGATTGACTATCGTGACTCCTGTTCTCTCTCTCTCTTTATATGTATTTTTTTTCCAAAGAGAAAAATTACAAAGATTCACACTCAGAATAGCAAGAAGTGTTCAAAACCCAGAGATAAAGAGGAAACCTTGA
This sequence comes from Ctenomys sociabilis, assembly GCA_004027165.1. Taxonomy (NCBI): domain Eukaryota; kingdom Metazoa; phylum Chordata; class Mammalia; order Rodentia; family Ctenomyidae; genus Ctenomys; species Ctenomys sociabilis. The sequence goes on along the minus strand of PVKA01004761.1, from coordinate 28,550 downwards.
AAGCTGTAAGAGAAAAAGTACTCTTCACATATAGGAGAACTCTAAGAATATTAATATGAACAACTAATTTCTCATTAAAACAGTGGAGACCAGAGGCAGTGGTTGATATATTTAAAGAACTAAATGAAAGAAACAAAAACAAAAAACTGTGAGCCAAGATTTTTATATTTAGCGGAACATAAGTGAATGTACAGCAAAGATATGGCCAGATAACAACAGAGAGAATTTATTGCTGGCAGATCTGCCTTGTAAGAAATATTAGAGAAAGTCCTTGGAACTGAAAACAAGCAGTGTCAGACAGTAACATGCATTCACACACATACTATTGATAAAAGTAAGTTTGTAATTATAAAGGACAGTATAACTGCATATTTCTTTTTTGTCTTGCTTAAAAAGAAATTATATAATACACACACACATATGTATATTTGTATTGCAGTCCCTCTAGAAGTGTAACTTACTGGGTGATACCAGTACAAGGGAACAAAGCCACATTACAATAAAGAAATGATTCCAAATGATAACTCAAATCCAGAGAAAAGGAAGAGAACCCAAACTATCAATTAGATGATGAATACATTAATCTATATTAATAAATTTTTTCTTTCCAATTCCTTTAAAACACATTAGATTAAATAATTGTAGTAACAACAATGAATTGCCAGGTTTATAGCATGTATAGTATCTTATGAATAACAAAAACACATAAAAGGAGGGAGGAAAGAGCCAAGTAAATAAATTTGAGAGTTGATCCCTCTAATTCTGTGAGATATGCTATTGGTATTTTGGTCAGGACTGCTCAATTTTGGAAATGAGGTCATTTTCACTTCATTGGTTCTTTCCACCTAAGAACAAGGGGTGACTTTCCATTTCATTTTTTCTGCATGTATGTTCACTAGAGAGACTTTCCTGTAGCTCTTTTTCATTTGGATCTTTTTGTATCATGGTAATGCTTGCACCCCAGAACAAAGGTGAGAGTATTTGCTTCTCTTTAATTTTCATTAAAGAGTCTGAAGAGTAGTAGCATTGGACCTCTAGATTTCTCATAGAATTTAGCAATGAATATTTCAGGACCAGGGCTTTTCTTCGTTGGTAATTTTATTACATCTTCAATTTCATTGACTGATACTGGTTTATTTAGAATTTTTATATCTTCTTTATTCAGCATGGCAATTCATATGTATCTAGGAATCTGCTCATTTCTTTTGTGTTTTTCACCTTATTGAAGTACATACTGATGGTGTTCTCAGGATCTGTCTTCATTTTGCCGTTCTCATTCCTAAATCCATGGATTGGAGTATTTTCTTTCTTTCTTATTTCCCCATAAAGTTGGCTCAAAGTTTGTCAATTTTATTTAACTTTTGAAGAACAAACTCTTTGATTTGTAGCTTTTTTGTATTATTTTCACAGACTCCGTTGCATTAATTTTTGCTCTGATATTTATAATTTTCTCCATCATACAAGTTTTGGGATTGGCCTGTTCTTTTACTAGAGCTTGAGGTTAAACATTAGAATGTTTATTTAGGGTTTTTGTTTTTCTGATATGGAAATTTGCCATTATAAATTCCATCTAAGACAGTTTTCATTGCATTACATACAGTTTGGTATGTTGTAATGCATTATTAATTATAGGAACTATCTAATTTTTTCTCTAATATTGTCTATGACCCATTGGTTGTTCAAGACGGTGTTGTTTAATTTCCATGTATTTATAAATTTCTATGGTTTCTGTCTTAGTTACTCTTCTCTCATTGCTGGGATGAATATCCAACACCAAAATGAAGGAAGGAAAGGTTTATTAACTCACAGTTACTGGCAGTTTCTGTCCATATTCAGCTGGGTCCAAGGCAGAGCAGCACATAGCAGAAAACAACCTTTCATGGTGGCAGAAAAGAGCAAGAGCAAAAGGAGGGGTAGCAGCACTCAAGCAGCAACTTCTCCACCCATCTTACATTGAAATGCAAATTACCTGCCAGGCAGGTGCAGCATCCACACCCACAGTAATCACCACAAACTCCAGAAGCCACCCAAGACTGCAGGAGTCTTTGGAGGGACACCTAGACACAAACCATAACATTCCGTCCCTGTACCCCCAAAGACTCATGCACATCCTGCTACAGGGAGAAAAACTGATCTCAGGTGGGTGACCTCCAAACAATATAGGGAACCTCCAAATGACATAGGGAAAAACGATCTCTGGACCTGACCTGTACAATTTCGTGTTCTCTAAAACTGAAGAATGAATTTTAGGAACAAACGGAGGTTATGAGCAGAGCAGATTTATTGAGAGAAAGAAAGCTCCTTTCCAAGAGAGGGACAGGAGGGGGGTCCCAAGTGGGTGGTCCCCAGGAAGCTGTCTGTTTCAGAGACTTTTATAGAGGAAAACCATGTGGTGAGGAGGGTCTGAGGTGGTAAAGACATGGGAACACAGGTGGACAAGAGGTGGGACAAAACCATGGTTAACCAATGAGATTACAAGCACCATTGCTCAGGTAAAATTGATTAAGTTCAGGAACAAATAGGGAAGCGAGTCACATAGCAAGTGGGCATGAATATGGGATAAGGTCTCTTCCTGTTTGGGGTTGGGCTAGTGACTCAATATGGCTCTTTCAAGGTGATTGATACCTATCTAGAATATCAATCTCTGATGCCCATCCCCAGGGAAGTATGTAGCTATGTTTCTTCTTTTTGTCTTGGTCTCGAGGTGTGGCCCATATGGGAGTGTCTGCCTCTCCCAAGTTGCAAAGTCACCTTGTCTGCCATCTTGTCTCCTTGAGGGCCTGGCCCTGTCTGACTGCCTAGAATATTTCTATCTAACTCCACTGCCTACAACAATCCCTTTATGCAAAAGCCAATCTAGTCCATCTCTGAGAGTTGCCAAAATTCCAGCAGTTTTAGCATTGCTGAAAAGTCCAAGTCCCGTCTCCTCCAAGATCCAAGGCAAACTCCCAACTGTGAGCCCTGTACAAATGAAAATTTAAACACTTGCAACATTGAAAGGCACAAGATAAACATTACTATTCCAAAAGGTACACATAGCCAGATACCAAGCACTGGGACCAACACAAGTCCACAATCCAGCAGGGCAAACTTTAAGTCCTGCAGTTCCATTCATGTGGGACATCTGAAGCAATCTGTGATGAGTTGTGAGCTCCAAAGGCCCTACATGGCTCTGTCCCTATGGCACTTCTGGTGGTTGTAGCTCCTCTAGCTTCTTTCTCAGGCCTGCTTTGCTCCCTCCTTGCAGTTTCCCTTAGATGATCCGCGTTCCAGGCTTTTCCAAACTTCTGGGGTTTCCACTGAATAGGCTTCTCTCTCACACCTTTGCACACAGCTCTCTCAGGGGCACACCACCTGGCCTCCCAGGCCTCTTTCTCAAGTCGAGGTGGAAGCCTTCTTAACCTCAGTACTCCTGCATTGTGCATGCGCCTAAAATCATTACCACGTGGATGATGCCAAGGTCTGCTGCCAGCTGGAGCAGGGGGCAGCCTTCCTTCTCTCTTGGCTGTAGGTAGAGGTCGAGTGCCTGGATCACTTTGCACTCTGACTCTAATTCTGAGGAACAAATTCTCCATGCTGGTGCCATTCTGGAACCTGATGTGGCCCCCTGCCACCATTCTGGAATAAAGGACTCAGAGATTTTCCCCTCAAGGCAAAGTCCCTGAATTTTGCAGCTCTGAGGCTGCAAAGGGTGGAGACCTGCCTCCTCCTGTGATGCCCTCAGGCCATCCTTTCCATTCTCAGGCTCCCTCTTGGCAATGGAGATCCTCTCAGCTCCACCTTTGCAGTCCATAGCTTTATTGGTGCTTTCTTTCTGGCCAAACTCACAACATTTTGAACCATCCTGATGGGTTCCTTGTTCTTCATTCTCAACATGAATATGGCTAAAAGCCCCCAGTAATAACCAGGCCATTGCCCCAATATTTCGCTGCTTTGAAATATCCTTTGAATGATTAATCAGTCCACCATGTTTAAACTCACTCTCAGGCAAAGTCTCTGGGCACGAGCAAAATGCAGACAACTTTTCTGCCAACTCAAAACACAAATGATCTGGAGTCCAACAACCAATGCAGTACTTCTTCCTTGCAAAAATCTCCTCGGCCTGGTCCTTACAGGCCAGCTTTCCATCAGCCTTCTGGTCTTCTGAGCTCTAATCAGAATCTCCCCTACAGAAGAGCTGAAGCTGTTGCACTGCTTCACTTGTAGGCAACATCTCTGAACCTTTCCTATCTCTTCCCATAAGCCATTCCCAAAAGCTGGTAATCCACATGGTCAGGTTTAGGCACAGCAATGGCCCCACTCCTCTATTACCAAATTCTGTCTTAGTTACTCTTGTTGCTGGGGCAAATATCCAACACCCAAAATGAAGGAAGGAAAGGTTTATTTAGCTCACAGTTACTGGAGGTTTCTGTCCATATTCAGCTGGGTCCAAGGCAGAGCAGCATATAGCAGAAAACAACCTTTCATGGTGACTGGCAAAGAACAAGAGGGCAAAAGGAGGGGTAGCAGCAGCTCAGGCAGCTAACTACTCTTTCCTCCTTACATTATAATGCAAATTACCTGCCCCAGGGCAGGAGGTGCCCCGTCCACCCAATAATCAACCACAAACTCCAGAAGCCTCCCAAGAGTGCAAGAGGCTCTGGGGGGACACCTATACACAAACCATAACAGCTTCTTTTGCCACTGATTTCCAAATTCATTGCATTGTGGTCTGATAATTTGTGTGTGTGATAATTTCAATTCCTTGGAATTTACTTACACATGTCTATGAGCTAGTATATGGTCTATTCTGTGCTGTGTGCAGCTAAGAAGAATGTGTATTCTGATGTTGTGGGTAGAACACTCTAGACATTTACTACATCCATTTGTTCAAAAGTATGGTTCAGCTCTGATACTTCCTTGTTGATTTTTGTCTAGTTGATCTGTCTATCTGTGACAGTGGGGTATTGACTTTCCACACTGTAATAGATTGATAACTGGTGGCCAACTTGTGACACCTAGATAAACTGAACCAGTGTGTTGGATGAGGGAGGCTGACGAGATTTGTTGCCAGCAGCATCAGAGGCACAACTGGAGAGGAAAAGGTTTAGAAGCTGTGGGTTCTCCTTGTGGAACATGTTTGTTGGCTTTTCTGATGAACCCAGATGTTCTCATCATCAAAGGAGCTTGGGACCTTACTGTTGCTGAGAGTGGCTACAGTTCACTTTTGGGGAGCTCTGGTTCTTATTTTGAGCCTGGATTCCTGTCTCCATACAGGAAGATGGTGCACTGCTCAATCTCTTGGAGAAACCTGTCACACTGACTTTCCTGACATGGACATGACTGTTCTCATCTTTGGAGGAGCTCAGGACCTTGCTATGCTGGGGATCACAGTAGTACTTTTTGGGGGAACTCTGGTTCTTACTTTGAGTGTTGCTTCCTGACTTTAGTGCAGATCCCTCAATCTACTAGCACAGATCCTTCATTCCAGACTTTCTAGCTTCCACCATAGACCTTTGGACCTTCCAAGCACAGATCTGTGAAACAGACTTGCATGAGAGATTGTTGTGGACTCTTGACTTCCAGTTGAACTCATAGGGAACTTTGTCATGGGCGGTAGGTCTTCAGGACTCATGCAGTCACTCTTTGAGTGACTACTATAAAAATAATCTTATAATTTAGTATCCTGTATTGTGTTTCCCCTTATAAACTTTTTACTATAACAACAATTACAATTTTATTGGTGCTTATTTGATTTTCCATGTCCATTAATATTTGCTTTTGTTTTTGTTTTTCAGCATTATAAATCAAATACAGGACCTTACCCTTACCAGGCAGATGCTTGTGCCACTGAGCTGTATCCTTGGCCCAATATTTGAGCCAATATTTTATATAGTTGTATGTTCTAGAATTGATACATATATATGTATGTTTGGTATCTCTTTCTCTTCACTAATTCCCTTTACAAGGATATAGTGAGCTTCTTTGTCTCTGTTAATGAGCCCTTGCTTGAAATTATTTTGTCTGCAAATAGAATAGCTGTACCTGATTTGTTTCAGGTTCCTGTCACATGGAGTATTGTTTTCCATCTTTCAACTTTCAGTCTATTAATTTGTTTTTGAATTAAGTGTGTGTGTTGCATGTTGCTGGCTTTTGCGTCTTGATCTGCCAGTCTTCCTTTTGATTGGTGAATTGAGACCATTTATATTGATATTTATAACTGATATAAATTTACTTATCCTTGTCATGTTGTTTTCCTGTTGCTGGTTCCTTTTCATTCTCTGATGGATTCATTCTTTTGGGGTTGTAGTTCTCATTTTCTCTTTCTAAAATATCCTTTTTTTGAAGTGCTGGTTTAAGGACTATGAGTTTCTTCAGGTGTTCTTTGTCATGGAAATATCTTACTTCTCCATCAATTTTGAAACATAGTTTTATGGAGTACATCAAGATGGGTTGGTAGTTGTTTTCTTTTAGAGCTTGAAATACTTCTAAGTTCTCTTTGACTTGTGGATTTGTGTTGTGAAGTCTGCTGCTATTTTGATAGGTGATTTGTTTCTTTTCTCTACCAGCTTTTAGTATTCTTTTCTTATGTTGAATTTCTGGAATCTTGACTATTATATGCCTTGGTAGATTCCCTTGATAGTACGTAGCTGGAGTTCTACATGGCTCACTTAACTATATGTCAAATTCTTTTTCCATGCTTAGGAAATGTTCTGCCATTACTTCTGTGAACAGGTTTTCTATGTCATTTGTGCTATTTCCTACTTTTTCATTGACACCAATAAATCTTACTTTATTTGTATTATCTAAAAGCTGTTGGGTTTATTTTTCATTATCCCTTGTTATGTTTAAGAAATCTTTACCATGATTGCTTACTGCAATCCTGGCTTCTACCTCTGACCTCGTATTGGCACATTCCATTCTATATACTTTCAATGGAATTTTTAATCTCTTAGATATCTAGATCTGTTGCATAGGCTGCTTTTCCTTCCTATGTTGCACACTCATGGTTTCCATGATTTTCCTGAATTCCTCTTTTTTTTTTTTTTTTTTTAAATCTGCTTCCATGCTAGAATCACTAACCATGTCTTTCATTAAGGTCACCATCTCTTGGTTTTCTGAGAAATTATTTCTCATTTGTTTTTTTCTAAAGAATCATTCATCTACTTTGTTACTTCTACTATTACCACTTCAGATAGTTCAGGTGGGTGGCTTTTAAATTTTTCCACCTCGTTGCCCCATATGTTTGCATTGGGTGTGCCAGGAGACTGGGGTTGCTTTCTGCTTAAGTATCTTCTCATTTTCTATTTATTTTTGATTCCTGGGCTGATGCTTGTAAATTGCTTGTGGAAAGTAGCGTTATTGCTAGTCTTTCAAACCCTTAGGAAATTACTGCTTCTGAGAGATGTCATCCAGATGTAGCTGGTTTTGTGTTTTGAGTTTGTTGCAAGATCCTACCTCTTCAACTTATTGGGGATGAAAAGCTGCTGCCTACTTGGCTTAGCCCCTATTTCTTTGGCACTGGCCTATAGTGTTGTTTAAGACAGTTACTTATTATAAAATACAAAATTAGTATGAAAAATCAATTATTTGTGTACACTAGGAATAAATAATCTAAACATGAGAGTTAAAAATACATAACAATGACATCACAAGATAATAAATATTTAAAAATATAAATAAATAAATTCAAGGTTTATGCTTTGAAAAGTACAAAATACTGATAAAAAAATTAAAGAAAATCTAAATTAATGTAGACATCCCATGTTGATGAATCAAATGACCTAAAATTGTTAAAATGACAATATCCCCTCAACTAATATGTAGCAGAACCCCAAAATTTGCAGGTCCTAAAGCACTCATGAAGTATGAAAAACCTATGCACTTCAGATATGGTCAGAAAAATGTCTATAAATGCCTATTTTTATGGTTTAAATCCTAAACTTACTATGTAATTTAATTTAATAAAATATTGTATTAATAAGTATTTATAAGATGCAGGGACTTTTTCTGACATCTTAGAGATCTTTGAACTTTAAGAAGAAAGCAAACTGGAAACACTGGAGATAGCAACCTGCAGTACAACAATCTTTTTTTTTTTTTTTTTTTTTGTAGCACAGGGGGTTGAACCTTGCACTTGCCAGGGAAGCACTTATTCCACTGAGCCATCTCCCCAGCCCACAACAATCTTTTATTTTATTTTTCTGAGAAAAAAGTATATATTTAGAATTAGTTAGCTGAACTCAGTAGTTTAGATGATCCCAATTTTGTTGGCAACATCCAATGCATCATAATCAGGAGCCAGTCGAACATACGCCTTCTTCTCTCCATCAGGCCTGATTAGGGTATTGACCTTGGCAACATCAGTGTCATAGAGCTTCTTTACAGCTTGTTTGATTTGGTGTTTATTGGCTTTGACATCCACAATGAACACGAGTGTGTTGTTGTCCTCAATTTTTTTCATGGCTGACTCTGTGGTCAGGGGGACTTGATGATGGCATAGTGGTCAAGCTTGTTTCTCCTGGGGGCGCTCTTCCCAGGGTACTTGGGCTGCCTCTGGAGCCGCAGTGTCCTGGGACAGCGGAAGGTGGGCGATGTTCTTATCTTCTTTTTGTGGCTGTGGATGCCTTTCAGCATGGCCTTCTTGGCCTTCAAAGCTTTTGGTTTGGCTTCAGCTTTGGGAGGGGCAGGGGTTTCCTTCTTTGCCTTTGGCGCCATCTAGGTAAAAAGACAATCTTTTATGAAGTAAGAATGCTGGTGTGTCTACTGGAGCGAGCTTACAGGGCAGCAGCCAAATAGCAGCAAGGAGAACTGAATAAATACTCTTGGACTTGCTGTTTTCAAACCACGTGGTGAAAAACAAATTGCAGAGGATATTTTCAGTTTCTGAAATATTGTTCAAGTGCCCAAGAATGAGTGTTAGTTATATCCTAAGGAAAAAATAGCAAGTGACTGAGCCTTGAACTCTGAACTGTGATTGTGAGGGGCGATAGTGTGTAGATTCAATGCAGCTACCAAAATTCCAAATGAATTCTTGCAGTAGTAACAAGCGTATATGATATATCAAGGAAGCTAGAAGAACCACAAAACAAACTTGAAAAAGAATAAATCTTATCATTCAAGATTTACTACAAAGTTATAATATTCAAGACTATATGGCCTATGGACAAATCTACAGGTTAATGGGATATTAATGAAAGCCCAGAAATAAATCTCTATGTTGGTCATCAATTGACTTTTGACACAGGTGCTGAGATAACCTGATATAAAAATATTTTTCAGAGCCAGCCAAATAGCTCAGTGGATTAAAGCACCTGCAAACAGGCGCAAGGGCCAGGGGTTTGATCCCCAGGCCTGCCAGGCTTGTCCCACCACCAGGGTGCTCTGAGACAGTAATTGAGACTGGACGTCATGGTGTGCGCCAGTAATCCCAGCTGTTGGGAGGCTGTAAACAGGCAGATCGCTACAAATCCAATCTAGTAGTGAGATCCTGAACACTCTGTAGACCTTTCCCTAAATATATATATGTATATTTTTTTTTCAACAGATGATGCTGAGACACTCACACATATGAGATGTCCAAATGCAAATAATGTGTGACCCCACAGAAACTAACCTCCTCAAAATAATCATAGTCCTAAATACATGAATCAAGATGCTTAAAGTTTTAGAATAAAACAGGAGATTAGTGGTTGCCTGGAATTTACTGTCTTTGGAATGGAATCTTTTTTTTTTCTTTTTTTGTATTTAGTACAGGATCTACAGGGTGTACAGGGTCTCACTGTGTAGATTGGACTTGCAATGATTCTCCTGTTTTCAGCCTCCTAAGTGCTGGGATTACAGGCATGTGCCACCATGCCCAGCCTCAGTTTCCCACGGGCAAGGCCAGCATGGCACACTGAGGATTGAACTCTGGCTGCTGTGCTCTGCCTAAGCAGGTGCTTTCGTCTGTGTAATGTCTTTATTTGGTAAAAATACTTTAAAATTATTGCTAGTGGTAGCGCAAATCTGTGAAGATATTAAAAATAATTGAACTGCATACTTTTTGAATTTTATGTTATTATGATAAAATGTATGAAAAGCTATTGAAACAATTTTTAATGGGTAAATACAAATTAAGTCCCTGGTAATTTCACTATATAATCATCAGAATGGTTGAAATGGATAAAACTAAAAAGACACATAAAATAAAAGGTGCAGATTAACTAGAACGCTCTGTCTGGCGTGGAAGAAGTGTGTGCCACCACTGGGCTTACCCATGCTCAAAACCTGTGGCTCTCACGCTCAGCAGAAGGGTGTGCACACACCAAAGCACGAGCAGGAATGTGCATGGGTGTACACTTTGTATTTAAACAAAAAATAGTCCTAAACTTGAAATGAACAAATGGCCATTTACATTAGAATAGACACAATGAAATATTAAACTATGGACATGTCATTAATAAGAATGTGTGCAATCTATGCAAACAACATAGACTACAGAAATTAATAAAAATCAGTGTCTTCATCACTTTCCTCACTGCTGGGACAAAATACTTACCACCTATAGTTTAATAAAGGCAAGGTTTATTGTGGCTCTGCTCGCAGAGGTTTCAGTCCAGAGCTGGTGGCTCCAAGGTACGGTGGCACAGCAGACAGGTAGGGCAGAAGACAGCTGCTTAAGACACGGTGGACAGGAAGCAGAGAAGGAAAGGTTGAGCTGGGGAGGGAAATAAACTTTTTGAGGCCACTCTCATAGTGACCTGACTATACCAACCCCACTTCTTAATAATGAGTCAGCCATAAAACCCTACAACCCAATCACCTTCCTGAACCCCACCTATGATTTCATGAGGCTCTGAGGGGCCATCTCATTTTAAACCATAACACCAAACTTATGAAAAAACAAAGGTGATTTAATCAGAGTGATATCAAAGGAATCAGCCCCATCTCTTGTATTCTGTCAGAGACTTGAAGGCAGGCAGAAGAGTGGCAAAAATCAACAGTGGACAGAAATGAGGCCACAGAGGTGCCCTGTGCAGAAGCTCTTGGCTGAGCAGAGGCCCAGGCAGCTCACTGGAAGCCAGGCGTCCTAAGTTCATGGTTAGGTTAGCACATTTGGCTTTCTCTATTTGGCTCTAAATTCAAAGTGGGGGCAAAGATTATAGACGCTGTTCATTACCAATTCTTAGCTATTGGAGGCTGATTGTTGCCAAGGTTGTTTAGCTTCCTGGTATATTACTACAGTCAGTACCTGCCTCCATGACAAACAGGATGAAGGGCAGGCTTCCTTGGCAGGTGGCTGAATACTGAGGATAGAGTTCTGGTTTCTGTACGGTCTGACAGACTGTGTCTGTAAACTGTCTTTCAGACACACCAATAGTAAAGGGTGATCTAAACACACAATATGGATGAATCTCACAACATAACCACTGAGAGCCAGACAAAGCGCACACTGTCTACACTGCAGTACAAGACAGTTAAGATTAATGTATCAGGCTGGCATCACCTGGGCTCTTGAGCTGTGACTGACAGAGACAAGAACAGATGCAGGTCTGGGTGCAGGTCCCTGGCCAGAGCCAGTGAATGAAAAATGCAATGTATTTTACATTTACAATGGAAGCACTTTTCTGTGTTTATGTTAGACTTCAATAAAACATTTTAAAGGGAGAAGAGAGCAAATAAGTGGTGTTTCAGGAACAAGAGTTATAAGATGGCAAAAAGGAAAGCTGCAGGTTACCTTCTTATTAAATATTCGTCAGGGACGATCTGGAGTTTCAGCGGTCCATCTGGCCTGTGATTTTCAGAAGTACAAAGAAGAGTGAGTGCTCTTTCTTTGGTGGCAGAATGACAAATGGGGCTGGGCAGTGTGGGGAATGATGGCTTTGTAAGCGAGGGACCAATGGCAAACGGAGGAAGAGAAAGGGGTGTTCAATGGCTCTACCTTGGGAGGGGCTTGCTTATCCAGGGAATAATCCTCAGGAAAAATATGGCTCCTTGCCAAAGGATCTAGGGGTAAAACTAGCACTGTACAGAACACAACCAGACTGTGAACCCTCCCTCTTACAGCCTTGCCCAGGAGCTTGTCAGCTGTGAGGGTTCCCTGCAGCATTAGTGTTGTGCCTGCTTTGCTTTTCATTTACTGTTTCTAAGGCTTGAACCCAGAGCCTTCACACAGAGCTACACCTCATCTATTTTTTTTTTTTTTTTTTTTTTTGATGCAGGGATCTCACTAAATTGCTAAGTTGAGCCGGGCGTGGTGGCGCATGCTTGTAATCCCAGCACTCGGGAGGCTGAGGCAGGAGGATTGTTGTGAGTTCGAGACCAGCCTGAGCTACAAAGTGAGCTTAAAGCCAGCCTGAACTGCATAGCGAGACCCTGTCTCAAAAAGACAAAAATAAATAAATAAATAAATAAATTGCTAAGTTACTTAGGATAGGCTCAGTCTTCAACCCTCCTGCCTCACCCTCCTAGAATTATAGGTTTGGGCCAACAGCCTGGGTGCAGTTAGCTTTCTAACACCACTTCCAGGTGCTCCTTGGAACATGCAAGTTAAGAAGTGCTGTTTTAAGCAGCCATGCATCTTGTACAATTGGTCTTTTCAACTGGGAACTGCTCCTGTCCCTACTTTTGATGTGAGCTGTCCACTGGGCTCAAACAAAGCCCCATACCTCTGTCATCCCATGTCCTGATGACATCTTGGTTTTCAGCTCTTGTGGCCTGAGGTGTCAACTCTTCTCACCTCCTACCCACTCCACCATCTCCAATTATCCCTTTCGTGCCTCTTGCCAAGGCTGGGGACAGAGCCCAGGTCTTCCACTCTGCTGCATGCCCACCTATAGTGGAATAAAAGTGCCTTCCAGGCACTCGGGGCTTTCTGTAGGCCTCTCTAGAAGTCTGCCCACTGGTGGGTGCCCACGGATGGTGTCTGTGGGATGACATTTGCTTTTTGGTGCTGTGGCAACCTCCTCTCCCACCAAAAAAGGCTAGATGTGTTTAGTGCCCTCTAAAGACTCACTCTGCATCCTAGAAAGCAGAGACCATGAAAAAGACACGCATGTTTCAACCAAAGAAGCCCCCAGAAGATGTTTCTGGGGAACTAAGTGTATCTCCACATGTTTAATTACTGTTGTCTTAAATTTGCTAGTAGCTTCACAGGGCTACAGTGACATGAAAAAAAAAAACCCAAAACTTTCCTTAGTATGCTGGAGCATGCTTATAATCCCAGTATGTAGAAAGCTGAGGTAGGATGAGTGCTGGGAGAGCTCCAGGCCAGCCTGAGCTACATAGTCAGACCTGAACTACCTAGAGACACCCTGTCCCAAACAAAACAAAAAACAAGGCATTGGGCTTGTATCTCGGTGTTCCCTCAAAGCCTGATGTGCTCATAGGTGGGACTTTTGGGAGGTAACTAGATAATGGATTTTCTGGATTGGCCTAGTGATTGGTATAGCACAGTTCTGGGTGTGGATGATTTACTGTGGATGATGGATTTACCTACCCTGGAGGTGGGTGACACCAACAAATAGAATTTTAGCCTAGACAGGATAAAAGGAGAAAGAAGAAAGAAGTTTCCTACTCTGCCTTGGAGTCCGTCAACTATGGACTGAAACCTCTACAAACGGTGAGTCAAGTAAGCCTTTTGTCCTTCAACTTGTGGTATTGGTATTTTGTCTCAGCAGTAGGAAAGGTAACAAAGGGGCCCAGTGGTACCGTGATGGAGCTCCCCAGGCCTCAGCTCTGCCTGGCACTTAAACTCTTGTCTCTGCTGTCCTCAGTGACTGGCTAACAAACTCTGGGCTGGGGGTGGTAGCTAATTCCTTCGCCTTTGAGCTTGGATGCCACACCCACCCGCAGTCCTAAAGAGCTTCAAGGCTGAGCTGTTTGCATCCACCTCTGGGCTGAACTCTGCCTGTACTGTGAAGAGTGCCCTGGGCCTTACGAGAGTGCAGGTGAGGCCAGCTGGGCCATGGAGAGCCGATAGCCCTGCCAGTGGGGCAGTCGCTTACACCAGAGGTCCCCGAGCTCCTGGCCATGAGGGGCTCCAGGCTACCTGGTGACTTCGTCTTCAGGGGACCCTGTGCCAAGAAGGTGCATTTTCATCAGGTGCAGGGGAGCATGGGCCTCCCTGGCCAGGAGCTGATGCACAGCCGCACTGGGGTGGCCGGGCCACTGCATCTGCACGTCCGACAGTTAAGGCTTTGAACACAAGGTAGCACAGCCTTTATCATATCCCATAAAAATAACAATTTGCTTGAGCCCCTGTAGCCTAGTGTGGAAGGTGGCACGTGCCTGATAACGCGGCGGTGACAGATCGGCCTGCGCAGGCTGGAGCGTCTTGCTGAGAAGCATAATAAATTGTTCAGAGCTGAGCAGAGGACAGGGCCGGCGCGACTCCACCTCCAGTAACCAAATAACTCAGCCCCGGCTCCGTAATTATGCTGTGTGAAAATATGGGATTAATTAGACTATGCACGAACACACTGTCGTGTCATTAAAGGCTACGCCTCACGCTCCGGGCTGCTGCTGTGGGAGCCGCCACTTCTCTGGTGAGGAGACAGAGTCTCGTTCGCACTCGGGCTTATTATCTCACTTAGGGTCACTTAGGCAACCTTCCCCGGGCGGGCTGCACACATGGTCCTTTGTTATAGCTTATTTGATTATTTTTACCTGCTCTGGAAAGAGGTAACACAGAAATGCAATGCTTTATCAGTAAAAATCCTGAACGAGGCTCAAAAGCCAAGAAAGATGGAGGAGATGGGAGGTTGAACTCCACCCTAGCCCAGCAGCACTTTATAGTTCAATTTATTTATTTTTATTTTTCTTCCCTTTTTAATTAGACTATGTTTGTGATACATAATACATTCATCATGGGATATTGGCACAAATAGACACCTCATCTTGATCCTTTTTATTTCCCCTCTCCTCTCTTGCATCTCTCTCACCACCTCCAGAGCCCCTTCCCACCTACACAGTCTGTTTCCCTACTCAGCTCAATTTAAATTTAACTATTTAGCTCCTCCTTCAAAAGAAGCCCAAGGGATGGCAATGAGGTCTTTCAGCAAGTGGGACTGAAGCTGATTGGAATGCGAGGAGCTGATTCTGCAGGAACTGCAGAACTGCAGAACCTTCCAGAACTGCAGGAACACAGGTTGGAGGCCTAAGTGAAGGTCAAGGCTGCCCTGTCTGGATCCCCAATGTTCTCACGAGGTGACCTATGCTTGTTTGAGGGCATTCTTTTGTTCAGACCCTTAGTGTCTTCAAAATTCAATTCCAGCCAAACGCAGGGAGGTGCCGCAGCCCCAGGCAGTGCCCCTGTGCCAGGACTTACTGACCTCTCTGCAGATGCCAAGGAGCCTGCTCCCTGTGTGTGGGGCAGTGTTCCTCTGCTGCAGGAAGGAGTGGGTCAAAACCTCCAGAGAAAGCCAGGAGAGTAGGTCATGTCTCCCAAGTAGAGACAGAAACTCGCAAGCATGGCATCTCCTGGATGACTACTTCCCATGGCAACCTGACTGTCACATCTACACTTTGGCAGGGCTCCCAAGGTAGAAGCGCTCTGGTTGAGACTACCACCATCCCTCCGCACCTGGTTCTGAAACAGGGTTGGAGAGTTTAAGCCAGGAGTAGTAGGGCTTGCCTATCACTCAAGCTACTACCTGAGCCAGGAGGATCAGATATGCCCAAGTTAGTGAAATTCTGTCTTAAAATGAGAGTATGTGCATGCATATGCGCACATACGTGTACAGTTATCGCTCCCCAGGTTTAATCCCTGACACAAAAACAGCTGGAGAGATCAAAAGTCAGCATTGCTGCTGTGGTTCTTGATGCTTTGAGAAGAAAGCAGACTTTACATTTTGGGGTATTTCAGACTTTGTAGGATTTTTGCTGTATTTTCCCTCACTAAGGAAAGCACCTGTTCCCTGCTCCACCTCTGTGCCAGGTCATGAGCACCCACATCTTATCCTTTAAAATTGATCACCTGAAAACTCATTTCCATCCATTCTGTCAAGAGCTGCTGTGAGCAGAAGCCTTTGTGCAAAAGCAAGGTCCAGACAGGAGGACGGGCAGGCTGTGGAAGGCCTGGCACGGAGGGAGGGCCAGGGGAAGGAGAAAAGTCGGTGATTAGAAAATAAAGTAATCTCAGCTGAATTACACTTAAAATGACCTTTGCAGTAGGTAATAGGCAATCCAAGACAGGAAGAAGGAGCTGATATTCAACAGACTGAAATCCGCCTTGTGGCTTGAAAAATGGGAACTCTAAGGAGGGGGAAAAAAGACAGTGTGGAAAGAGCGAGATGTAAAATGAAAGCTGACATGAGAGAAGTCATTTTGTAGAAGGTTAGGATCATTAGCAGAGGGAAAATGATTAGTAGGAAAGTTCTCAAAATTAAGGAGACTTTTTACAGGAGAAGAAAGAAGCTCTGTGGAACCTGACAATAATAAAAATGATTTAGTACCTATGTTGTCTAAAATGTTGGGAATGAACAGTCGCATGGGTCCCACAGGCTTACTGGGACCTCCCAGGCCCTTCAACGAGATCCTGCTCTGGTCACATTGCCTTGGTCTGTTTTGTTGGGAAGCTTTGAGGAGACATAGACCTTTCCAACAATAGTTGTTCTTCTAGCAAAGAATTTCTTTCCAATTTATTTCAATTCACATTTAAAACGACTTTCATTCTTTCTCCCCTTCAGTTCCTTTTTGGCTGGGATTTAATTTCTTATTTGGTGGGGTCATGAGCAATTTTCTAGAGCATTCTTTGGTCAACTTAAAAAAAAAAACATTTACAAATAAGACCTTGGACACATGATTACATGTGTTGTGCTCACACACATGCACACATTTTAATAAATGAAAAAGCACACACATTTGTCTTTTAGGACTCATGGCTATACATTCTACAATATGTCAGCATGGTGTTATGCCAAGTGAGGATGGAGAAGGGAAAGAGCTTCCTACCGTGGCTGTAGGATTAAAGTAACAACTTCCAAATCTATTTCTTCAGATTTCTAATGAAACAAAATTAATTGAAGTTTGAAATACTGGTTTTCTGTGTCAGCACCTTTAAAATTTTGGAAGCACCTCTCTATTCTACTCTGGTGTTTGGCTCAGTCCTTTCCATCCGGCTGGTGTGAAAAGTCCTTCATTCAGCTTGGAAGGAGTCATGGAGGGCGGCAAGGAGGCTGCTCTGAGGAGCACAATAGGAGATCTTAACTGATAGCTTGACTGGCTTCTGGGGAAGCGAGGGCATTAGTAAAATCTGGTCTGTATGGATGGGTTGTGTGGCATGGCCTTGGGAACTATATCTTGTCCCTTTCTCTCTCTCTCTCTGGCTCTTCACTTACTCTGCTTCTCTCAGTTTTCCTCTTGCATCTCAGCCATGAGTCTTCTGCCTAGAGACCAATGAAAACCTTTGATACAGCCAAATAAACCATCCTCCATTAAGTTTCATTTGACAGGTATTTTTGTCCCAGAAGCAGAAAGCTTACTAATACATGGCACACTCAGCCAACATGAAACAAAAGGTCATTTCCCGACATTGCTAAACAAAAGGAGCTACTTTATATTGCTCAAGAAAAGCCTCTCAGAAAGGAAAATAGGGCCAAGGCTTAAATGATGAGAAATAATCAATCCTTCTGGAAACTTCCAGAACACCAAGTACAAAGACTTTGAGTAACCTGGAAGTTGCAATGGCCAGAGAGTTTTGTATATTTGGGAATCAGACAAAATGACTGGAGCCAGGAGGTACGCAGGCACTTAGGTTTTCCAAGTGAAATGGTAGAGTGGTTTAAAATATGTTTACAAATTCCATGACATTTCCTCTGTAAGGTGAAGCCACATTCCCTGTGCTCTAAGTAGACTTGGCCATTTCTAACAAATCAATAAGGCAGAAATGATGAAACAAAATATCATTGGCCAGGCCCCCAAAGATACTGCAGCTTCAATCTCTCAGGTCACTTTCTCTGTAGAAAGATGCCCTGTGTTCTGAGGACCTCCAGTTACCTGAAGGAGACCCAAACAGTGACACATGTGTATATGTCATCCTGGGAGTGAGTCCTTCAGCTCTCTCGCAAGCCTACAAGGGATGGCAGTGAGTCTTTGCTGATACCTTAATCTGAGCCAACAGCTCCTAGTTTAGCTGCTCCAGAATTCATGATCTATGTCAACTGTAGAGAAAGAAACTTCTCTAAGCCATCATATCATAAATAATTTGTTACACAGAAGTAGGTGACTAATGCAGATGGTCAATTTTTGTCAGAAGCCATTCAGGACTGAAGGAAGGAAATTGAAGAAGTGTAGACGCTGTTGCCATGGTTCAGGTAAGAGGCTTTGGTGACTAGAGTTAGTTGGTGGCCATGGAGAGGTAAGGAAGAGGGCTTTGGAACCTGAACAAGACTCAGAAGGATAAAGGTGAGAGAAAGAGGTCTGGAATGGTGCCCAGTTCTTGTCTTGAAAAACTGAGAGAACATTGTACCACCAGACTCCTGGAGAGAGTAGGGGTGTGTGGACAGGCATTTAATTTCTAGACCTTAAGATAAAGAATAGGTTGAAAGTTCAAATAATGTTTTAGGAGAAATGTCTTAGATCACTTAATTAATAAAAGTGGTAGGGATCATGCTTTCACCTGTAGAGGGGCCGTTATTATTCCAAGGGTGGGGCATCCTTTTCCTTTTGACAAAGTGAAGTGGGAACTTCTGTATTATTGGAAAATTCTGCAGATTTCCACCACCAAAACCACCTCTAAATTATTGTGTACCTCCCTCTTGGAGACCCACATTCTATTTCTTTGAGAGTGTATTTTTAAATTTCTGCCCAATAAATCTCTGTATGCTTCTAAAAATTTAAAGAAACAAAGGGAATGCAACGATGGTGATGGGTATAGAGATGATGATGGTGATGGTGATGGTGAACACTTCTTTGCCAGGCATTCAGAACTGCTTTACTCTATTAATCCGGAGAGTTTTATTAGAGCTAATGCACACATACCAATAAAATCATCCAGTTAATGCTAATGAAGGGTTTCCATTGCAAAGACTTATAAATTACCCAAACCTTTAGCTTTCAGATAACAACAATAAAATCTGCCTCCCTTCAAGCATGACACTTGTGCATATTCCTGTCCTCTCATTCAACTCATTCTTTTCTCCTAGATCTCAGGTGAGACACAAAAATTGGTGTTTTAATGAAAATCTTAAGTGCTTCTGATGTCAACCATCTAAGACAATGATTTGCAAACACAGGGTGGACTCATCTGGACTCATAAGAGTATCTGACTTCAGTTGAAGGAGGTTGTAAGAGCAATTTCACAAAAATGAAATGAAATAGAATAGAAATTATCACGGTGTATCATAATGATAAGAATAGCCCCTGCTTTGTGAAACTTCCTTCTATTGTATCTGTTGTAGTCAGTATTTACAAGAGAAACAGATTTAGCTCTTCCTGTGAGTGGCCTTAAGTGACCTATGAAAATGGTTCGCTACTCTCTCGACGCAGAAAACCCCACAAAATCATGCAAATCAAGAGGCTCAAATCTTCGCATTCACTTTAAGAACACACATGAGAGTACCCAGGCCATCAAGAGTATGCATATCCGAAAGGCCACCAAGTACCTGAAGGATGTAACATTAAAAAGCAATGTGTACCATTCCGGTGTTACAATGGTGGAGTTGGTAGGGGTGCCCAGGCCAAACAGTGGGGTGGGACATAGTGGTGGCCCAAAAAGAGTGCTGAATGTTTGCCACACATGCTTAAGAATACATAGAGTAATGCTGAGCTTAAAGGTTTAGATATAGATTCTCTGGTTATTGAACATATCCAGATGAACAAAGCACCCAAGATGCACCACTGTACTTACAGAGCTCATGGCCAGATTAATCCATACATAAGCCCTCCCTGCCATATTGAGATAATCCCTACTGAAAAGGAACAAATTGTTCCCAAACCAGAGGAGGAAGTTGCACAGAAGAAAAAGATATCCCAGAAGCAACTGAACAAACAAAAACTTATGGCACGGGAATAAATTAAACATAAAATAAATGTAAATAAAATCAATGTTATCTATTAGTAAAAAAAAAAAAAGGAGAGAGAGAAACAGATTTAATGCAGGAAATGGAAATTTACAAGATCAGCCATCTACAGAGTCAAATGTAGAAGATTGCAAAAGATCTGTCCATGTGCTGGAGTTCCAAACAATACAGCTGGAGGCATGGACCCACAGCAATGTCTTGGGCAGGTGAGCTGAGGAATGTCAGGGAACTGAGGAATCTGCGATGGAAGACTGAAGGGTTTACAATGGAAAGTGAAGAACCAGTGCTAGAGGCTAGAGGGTCTATGCTAGCAAGCCAAAAGGCTGGTGCTGGAAGCTTCAGAGACTGTGATGAAAGTCAAAAGATCATGCTGCAGGCGAAGGGGAAGACCAGAGCTCCTCCAAAGTGATCAGCAGCTGTCCTTGGCAAAGGCACAGACCGGAGCTCAGCTGAAGAGAACAGCCAGAGCCTCTCCAAAAAATCAACTAGAATGAAGCTCTTCCAAGAAAAACCAGCTAAAATCCTCCCATCCGTTCTCCTTTTATACCTTTCTGATAACAAGCCTTCCATGCTCAGAGCCCTGCTGGCTCATTTCTACTGGGGTTTCTCCACTCAAATTGACAGTTAGTCAATTAATCACCACAATATCTAAATTGCATATAGGTGTCAATGTCTGGGGTTATCACAGGAAATACACATACCTCTGTGGATTGCAGTCATGTAGTTTCAAAGTCAGTGGCCCGGAAGACACACTTTGAGAAAAAGTTGCTGGGGGTTGTTCCAAACTCTAGGTTTGACACAGGCCAAGTGCTGTAGAGGACTGAGTTACCAGACTGGTTGGATAGTTAAAGCCCTAGGGCTCTCAGCAGGGGAGCAGTGTTGGCCTCTGTTATGTTTTATAGCTAGATTCCATCTCCCCTCAAAGCCTTATGTTCTCATAGGTGGGGCTTTGGGGAGATGGCTGGATCATGAGTGTGTGATACTAGATTATGGGTGTGATAACTGCATTAATCCATTAATTGGTTTAGCATAGTTGTGGGTGATGGTATTAGTGAAGAGGGAAGCTCCACCTAGGCATGGGTAATATCAACCAATAGGCTTGAAACCTGGATGGAATATAAATGGAATGAAGGAACACAAGCTTATTACTCCCTATCACTCCTCCCATTGACTGCTTCCCCTCTGCCATGCCTTCTACCACACCACCCTGCACAGGAACCAGCTGACTATGGACTGAAACCTCTAGAAACTATGAACTAAAACAAGCCTTTCCTCCTTTAACTTGTGGATGTTATGTCTCAGCAAAAATAAAGCACCTAAAACACCCTCCACTGCAGTGTCTGTGTCAGAGTGGAATTGCATCATTTCAGAGACTCCCCAAGTTATTTCCTTCCCACCTCACTGATACTGTTGCCTCATGGCTGAAATTGAACACCAAAGATGCTCTATCTCTGTTCTCTGCTCACTCTGGCCAGTATCAGCTGGATGCTCCTTTCCTGTACGGTAAAGCCATTAATGGAAGTTTCAGTTGCTCCCACTTAATTTTGGGTGGGCTCATGAAGTCTTTCGCTCCTCTGGCCTCCACCCCAAGCTACATCTCCTGGATCCATGTTGGTAGTTCTTTCACAGTCTGTTCTAAGCTTGTTTTCTCTGGCTCTCAAAGGATATAGGGTGGGGGAAGCCACTCATCCCAGGGTTCAATAGGACCTGGAGAGAGATGAGGCTGGCCAAAGGGAGTCCTGAGTAGGGAGCTAACACTGATCCTTCCTCCTATAAGTAATAGAGTGCATCACAGAACTTGAACCAGAAAGTGTGAGCCAGGATGTATCAGGTTCAAGTTATGAAGATCCTTCTGAGACAAAAGAAGTTGATGGGATGGAGCAAGGAGGGATGAGATGCTGAAGCTAATTGGGGAGGGAGTCTAATGATTTAGCAAGAAATGGTGTTTTTTCAACTAAATGTTCTCTCTTCCTCCCAGATTCAAAGGCATGGATCTCTGCCATCACTGAGAGCAGGAGGCTGCCCATGTGAAGAGGTTCCACCTTTTGACTCAGATTCACCCAGTCATGGTACTCTTGATTCAGGAATCGAGGTAGATGACTTCATCTTCTTTCCTAGAATGGTTGGATTTGTTCCTTCAGCTAATTTTCCTTTAGCACAGCTCTAGGCCACTCACCCATGCAGACCCCCTTGCACCTTCATCCAAGCCCTATTTTAAACTTTGTTCCTTAGAGGAAACTGGATTCTGACCCTATTACACATACTTCTTCAAGAGTGAGCTTAGCAGTCAGCTTGTGGTGTACACTGTGATCAACTGACACTCCTTCACCTCTGAGCCATTCGCAAGCCAGCTGGTTCCCATTCTCCTCTGAGGGCCAAACAGGTCAGAGCTGGATGGATCCTTCAGATCACGCAATGCAGTAAGCTCTTACTGATAGGCAAAGACATTGGAGCCTAGAGATGTAAATGATTTCCCTGAATGATACAGGGTCATGACAGGTGATTTGTTCTTCTGAGGATGACTGAATGCAATGTTAGATTTCCATGTGTCTCTGTTCAACTTAATCTTATTTACTAGGGTCCCTGGCAGGGTCATGTCTAGCTGTACCTGATGCAGTATTGGTTTCAGGTAAAGCTGTACAAGGAAAGATCAAGTGACCGTCTGGTTTCTCTCAAGGTTGATCACAGATTGGAGTCCCCTGTAGATAGTTTTAAATATTTGATTTCAGGTCACATTGCAGACTTACTGAATCTGCCTTGGGTGTCATCAGGAGGTCAATTTTTGGATTCCTTTGCCTAAGGATTAGTCACCTTTTGCTGCTGTTTGAGTGCAGTCACGCTACTGGTCTTCAGGATTTGTGTACTTAGGCCATAGATCAGTGCTATGCCAAGCAGCCATTTCTAAAACCCTATTCCAAGTCCCAAGAGCCGTAACTATTTCCGTGCTTAGAGATTCATATCTTGGTGTCTGTGAAGGTCTAGTCCTCTTTTAACTCCTCTTAGGATGGGGTCCAAGAATTTTCATAGCAAATGTAATGTCAGAAGACAAGAGGAAGAAAAGAAGAGCATCCCCAAGCTTTTTGGGAATATTAGTATTCTTTCTTTCCCATCAGCAGAAACACTATATGTAACTCTTTCAAGTGTGCCTGTTCTTGAAATGCCCTGGAGGTGGGCTGCATTGCTAAGAGAGTATACAGGTCAGAGCTGGATGGATCCTTCAGATCACACAATGCAGTAAGACCATTAGCTGATACAAAATATTCTGTAGACAATAGCTAGGAACCTAAGGAGCACCTGGAATCAATAAGGTAGCCTTTGGCTATTGAAGCAAAGTCCAAGATGGCTGATATAAAGTTGGTTCACACTTATCTCTGGCTAAGACCCACCCCCTGTGTACTATCAAAAACAAAGCAACAAAACTTGTAGTAACCAAAAAGTTTTAGAAAATGTGTTAAACACAGAAAGCTAGCACCATTTTACCTCAGTAAGGTATCTGAGACTGGTGGACTTTTGAATTACATGTAGGTTTGTATTGTTGGAATAATCCATCCCTTTCTCAGTTACAGAATATATATGTCTTCTCCCTCTTTACACTTTCAAATCAAGTTGTACAAATAGACTCAAGATGGCAGAGTACGTCGGCAAAATCATTTGAGTCTCAGAGCATGGCATCTAACCATTTCTGACTATTTAAATATATAGTATGAAAGTTATTTTGTATACAAGAGTATATAATTTTGTCTGTTGCTCTGATAACTAAACATCACCAAGATGATTATTACACAGCTAATTATTAAGAATTATCATCAGTCCATTTCAAATAACTGACTCAATTACTTCCCAATAGCCAAAAAGTGTGTGTGTGTGTGTGTGTGTGTGTGTGTGTGTGTGTGTGTGTGTGTGTGTATTTCCAACACATACAACAGAAATGAGGAAATGAAATGCTTTCGTTCCACAGACCCTGGACCGAAAAACCCTCTTTGTTTGGACATTTGCTCTATGGCCAAATGACACCAGGTATCTCTGGCTTGTTCCTTGAGGCAGAGGGCAGACAAGCATGGCATGGAGCCAGCCTGCCAGCCAAGCACTGCAAGGCAAATGAGAATCCACTAAGTTCACTTAGTTTCTTGGGTAAAGGAACATGTCACTCTTTCTAAAGAATGTAACTACCTACTTCCTACTACATCATTACTGTATCTACTTATTTTATTGTAAAACTCAAAACAACTATCACTATTGAAACACTAAAACTGAAGAGTGCTGGTAAGAAGAGTTACCAATGACAGCTTTGAGTCTGAGGGACTGGAGAGGGCCAGGGCCCAGTGCGAGTTCCTGACCAGCCACCCTCCCAATGTCTCTGTCTCCCTCCTCCAGAAAAGTTGTGTTTTGTTTTGTTCTACCTTTGTGGTCTGCGGCTTCCTATCCCAGGAGTCTGGATTCTGCTCTAGAATTCTGCAGTGAAAGGTCAGCAACAATTGTCCCAAGGATTTCTCCGGCTGAGAGCAGATTCTAGACTACTTTCTTATTTCCCTTGGGTGGCCTTGGCTCTACTCTCTGGTCATTCACTCCACCAGTGACATTCAGCTGAATGACACAACAGGTTTTCAACATGTTGCTATGTCCTCATTCTGGTTCCACATAGGCTTTCTTCAGAGTTGGTCTTTTATAGGGAGCTAGTAGCCAATGGTACACTGTCATCTTCATAAGAAATGGTGATTTTAATTTGTTCATTCTTAAATTGGTACTTCAGTCTGAGACATTACTAACTTCCCATTAGGTTGAATAAGGATCCAGTATTCTCATCCTAATCCCACTTGCTACCTATTAAACTGCTATTCTGTAGGATATTATGATTATGTCAATATTTGCATTATTAAGCCAACATTGCATAGTATTAAAATTTGACTTTGTCTCTTATTGGCATTTTCTGACATCAGAAAGTACTTGATAATGTTTATCAGTTTAGATTTTTTTTATAAACTGACACTCATTCTTTTAAACTTTCCAAACTCTTGTGACATATTTTCTATACAAATTTTCTATATATTTCTTAGAGCTCTCCCTTTATTATTTCTTGTAATCATTACCTTGGACATGTTTTTTTGTGTCTCTCACATTGATCACTTTTTTCCCCTAAACTCTGGGTCTAATCTATCTTTTTCCAAATTATACCTTTCAGTCATTTCATGAAAAGTGAACAAGGGAAGCAAATCTTCAGAGATTGCCTATTTGATAGTGTCTTATTCCATGAGTGCACTTTCTTGGTAGTTTAGCTGGCTATATAATTCACATTTGGTAATATAATGGTCACTTAGGATTCTGAAAATGTTCTCTTTTTGATTTCTGGTATACAGTAATGGTTAAAGTTCAGGGTCATTTTAATTTCTTTATATTCTCCTACTTCATCTTTCCCATGAATGCTTTTTGCATTATGTAGCATTTATTCTGAAACTGGACCTTGAAAAAACAGTTCAAATCTTCACTTGTGATGTCCCAACATCACAACTTAGCGAGTTCTTTAAACTTGGAAACTTTTATTCCTCATCTAGTAAATTTTCTTTATTAACACTTAAGTAATTTATAATTTTTCCATTTTTTTGTTCTCAACCTTTATTTAGTCAATTTTGGATATTCTAGATTGACAGTTTAATTTCTGATCTTGAAAATATCTCCTATACTTAATTTGTCTTTTGGTTGCACTTCCCCAAAACTTCTCTTGAATATGTCTTTCAATCCTTCAATAGAACTTTTAAGAAGATATTTTATTCAATTTTTAATTTCCTGGAGCTCTTTGCTATTCTCTATAATATATATATATATATATATATATATATATATATATATATATATATAAAATTTCATATAAGCATATATTCTCTTACTATATTATTCCTTTTGGAAATTATTTTTCTTTGTGAACTGGGAATTGAACTCAGGCCCTTACACTTGCCAGGGAAGTGCTTATTCTGCTGAGCCATCTCCCCAGCCCCCTAGAAATTTCTTTAAATTTTCTTGTGATGAGTTTGGTTTTTCCTCCTCCTGGTTTTGATGTTTTTATTCATGATAGTCTATGGCTATACTTGTTTGACACTAAGCTTGGTAGGAATCTCTGCATGGGAAGATGGGTTTCTCAGCCACTGGCCTCCTCTGCACAATGAACTTACAGCAGGCAGTCAGGAAACCCTTGTATTTCTTCTTCAGGAGTCTTCACTCTAAAACAGTTCTTGGGCCTAGCCAGATAGCTCAGCAGACCAGGGTTTGATCCCTGGTGTGCCGTGCTGGCCCCATCCCTGGGGTGTGCTGAGATGGTAATTGAAACTGAGTGTGTGGTGGTGTATGCCAGTAATCCCAGCATTCAGGAGGCTGAAAACAGGAGTATCACTACGAGTCCGATCTGTAATGAGACCCTGTAGACCATATATTAAGTATAAAAAAAAGTTCTTTTTCTTCAGAAAAGACCCACCTCCTGCCCTGGTCTTCTACCTGAAAACTACACCTGAAGCCTATAAGGGGAGACTGATGTGGTGGGACTTACAGAAGCCCCATACATAGCACTTCCCCCAGTCTGGCTGATAACATTGTGTCAACTTGAGAAGTTAAAAAACTTAAATTGGCTCAGCAATCCATACCCTAGGGTGTGGAGGGCTTACCCTAGGGAATAGAGGCCCTTCTCTAAGGCACAGAGGCCCTGTCCTAGGGTATAGAGGTCTCACCCTATAGTGACTTATTACTTAAAGGTTATAAAAGGGAATTGAGGAAAAATGGAGCATTCAACTTCCTCAGAGGAGCTTTGGTCTTTTCAGTCAGCGTGGAAGGAAAGGAGCGAGGCTTGCTAGCCTCTTGCACACTTGCTGCTACTCCCTTTGCTCATTGTTGTTTTCTACTACTGTGAAAGACTACCTTCTTCTATGTGCTTACTCTGCATTGGAGCCAGCCTAGGATGAACTGAAACCTACATTAACTGTGAGCTTTTAATAAACCTTTCCTTTCTTAATTTTGGGTGTTGGATATTTTGTCCCAGTGATGAGTGAAAAGTAACAAGGACACTCCGCCTCTTTCCCATGTCCAGAGTTTCAGAGTCTTTCTGGTTGGACTTCTGAGGAAAACTGGGTTGGAAAGTCCAGAATCTTGACTACAAAAGATCAGAAGGGATCTGCGTTTACCTCTAAGGCCCTCATATAGGACCTGGAGCCAGTGCCACACTGGGTCTCTGTTCACTGTAGCCCCTCTGATGACACTGAGGAATGTTTCACTTGTTCTATTCATTTAATATAACCTTCTGTAACCTCCACCTCTTCATGCTGTGGATCAAATCCAGACAAGCCTAGTCCTGTTTTAGTATTATGAGTTTGTGTGTGTGTGTGTGTGTGTGTATGTGTGTGTGGCTGGATCAGCCTGCTCTTGGGCAGGGCTGGTGTGGCATGTGGTTCCAGGGATTGAACTGTGGTCCCTACACTTTCCTTAGTTTGCCTAAGCAGGCACTTTAGACCACTGAGCTATCTCCCTGCCCCAGTATTATGAGTATTAGTATTGCCAGAAGTTGAACCCAAGGTCTTCATGCTGAGCTATATTTAGCCTGTTTTTATTTTTGAGCTTGAACTGGTGATCCTATTGCTTCAGGCCTCTGAGTGTCTAAGCTTACTGTTGTGCAACATCATACCTGGATCCCTTAATTTATTTCTGTTTTTGTCTATGCATTTTCCCCTGGTGATTTCTGTGTTAAGTTCTGTAGTGGGTTTGGGGTAGGAGACATTGCCTCATGGTCCACTGCGGTGGTACTGGTGGAACTCATATGAGTTCACAGGAGGCACTGCAGACACATGGAGACAGGGGATCCAGGTTATCCATGTCCTCATGCCTTGTCTTTCCAGGAGATACCTCTCAGTTGGGTCATACCAACAACTGCCTAAGGAATGAAACTGAGGAATCCTCTCCAGATTGCAGAGGTGCAAACTGCTTGGCTTGAGCAAAGCTGCTCTAACTTCTTCCTGGGAGACTTTTAAAAATCTAGGTACAACAAGAGTAGAGAGAAAGAGGTCCTGGATAATGAGGAGGGTCAGTCACCAGAGCAGGGGCAGATGGCCACTGGATACAAGAGGAAAATACTAGTACTTCTAACTACATATATTTTTATTAGAAGTAAAAGAAAAAAAACAACAACAACATGTTTTTATTAAGAGAAACGATGGTCTCTTTCTAGGCTCTGACTGCCAGGTGGTGTATGTTACCTTAGTGACAGACTACATGGGCTGAGGGTACCTGGTCCCCTGGCTATTGCTCCACAGTGAAGCTCACAGGGCTGCCTAGGAGGCTTGCATATCATGGGAGAATTTTTACTGGGCCAATTCTCATACATGGAGGGCATTCAGAGAGCCAAGGATAGGCCCAAAAACAGAGGTGTCTGACCTACACACCCTGACACCCTCAGGCATGAACTCAAACCCATCATTGCACTCAGCATGACAGAAGGCCAGATGTGCCAGACTATCAAGGAGGTCCTGGGCCGACTCCGCCGTCCTGCTCCATCCCGCCCGCCCCCGCCCAGCTCCTGAGACCGGCCAGAGACAG
>PVKA01004760.1:61237-96211 GCA_004027165.1 Ctenomys sociabilis | reverse complement strand
GCCAGGCTGTGCTGGGTTTCGGTCCGTAGCGTGGGACCGTGGATTGCTGAGAAATGTCCCTCCGGTGTGGCAGGCTTGGAGTTCTCACTCCAGGCCGACCTGCACTGGGTCTGGGGCTGTGGGGTGGGACCAGTAATCACCTGGAAATGTTTCTCTGGCACAGTGTGCCTGGAGCTGTCACCGGGCCATGGGAGGTGACGGGCAGCTTAATCCCTGGGAAAAGTATCTCAGGCATGAGGGGCCTGAGGTTCTACACTCACTGACCTTTGATGCCCAGAGAATCGCGGAAATTCCCACTCAATCAGTGGGCTTTAGGTGAGGGGATCCGGGGAGGTGTTGGTGAGTGGGTCCTGAGGTTTCAGGCCAGTCACTGGCTTGGAGGGGTTGGGGACAGGGATCTGCGTAGCACGCGTGGGAAGAAGCCAAAGGCTCTCCCTCAGACTCACCACACTCTCACTGATCTGGGAAGCCTGGTGAGTCCTGTAAATTCGCTCTCGCTGGGCGAGCTTGGCACGGGAAACAGGAGGCCACTGGAGTCAGCCACTGTCTCTGGCCGGTGTCAGGGGCTGAGCAGGCGCGGACGGGATGGAGGAGGATGGCAGAGTCGGCCGCGCTGTCTCTGGCCGGTCTCTGGGGCTGGGTGGGAGCGGGCGGGATGGAGCCTACAGTGATTATAAATAAAGTAAAATTTGTTTTCATTTTTGACAAGTATCCTAAGCAATTTTTCTTTTACAGTGTCCTAGTTGAATTCTGAACATAGAAAACTTCTGTGTGTTATACAATATGATATTTTTGGAATATTGTTAGGTTTAGAAATAGTCTACTACATATAAATTGCAGCTAGAAATCAATCTATCATGCGGAAAATTACCAATGTAACAAAGTTGAAATTTCATATGAAATAAGTGTGAAAAGTAATATTTCTTTACACATTATTAGAATAACAATATAAAATTAAAAATCACACACTAATCTTTTTCTCAATATATCATAACACTTTTTTGTCATAACACTTTATTCCTAACAGCATAGCTCCACCCACTGCCAATTGATAGAGAATTTTATCCTTTCGAGGCCACCCTGGGACTAATATCTACTGTTAGAGGCTATTCAAGACCAAGAGTTGGTCTACCACTTACTTTCTGTCACCACTGGTAAAGCCAATGGGTATTTAAGTGCTATTATCAAATTCTATTCTTAGCATAAAAGATAATATACCTTTCATATGCTTTCTACTCATTTTAAATGTACATTTTCTGATATTCTCTCATATTTTGATGTAAATAGAAACCACAAAATCAATTATAGTTAGTTTAGTCCAGTTTTCTATGTCACTAAAACAGATTTCATTTCTTGATCAATACTCAATTTCTTCCACTTCCTAAGTGGAATTTCATAGCTATAAGTTAAAGGTAGTTATTAATGTGCTCCAAAATTTCCACAGACATTGTGTCAATAAATACAATGTTTTCTTTGCTGTCATACTATTTCTTAGCAAATCGTAAAACTTCCTATTTCACACTAAAAGCTCAGGTAAAAGTAGCCAAAGAGACAACACAATAAAACACCCTGTAAAGCCAATTGTGACTACTAAAAATGACTCTTGAATGGAAAAAAAAAAGAAAGAAAGAAAGAAAGAAAGAAAGAAGGAAGGAAGGAAGGAAGGAAGGAAGGAAGGAAGGAAGGAAGGAAGGAAAGAAAGAAAGAAGAAAGAAAGGACACTGAAGGTAGGAAAAAATTGTATACTCTAGAGCTGATAAGGAGTTAAACACAATGTATGTAAGGAACTTATGCAACTAATATTAAAAACAGCTAATATAGCCCAAATAACCTAGTAAGGGTACCTGAATAGAGAATTTTCCAAAGAAGATAATTAAGAGGCTAGTGAACACATGAAAAGGTGATCAATAGCACTAACTACTAGGGGATACAAATTGAAACCACACTACTATATCATCTCTCACCTGTTAGGATAGTGCTGATTTGAGTACTATTTAAATATTTCTCGAAGGTGCATATGTATAATATGTACAATAAAATAGAAAATAAATTAAGATGAAAAGACAGACACAATGAGATGAATTCTACCCCTCAGCCTTCAAGCACAAATCAGGTCAGTCCTAGATGCTCTCCTTTCTGCTGTAGCTTTCCAACTCATGGGTCCTTAGATACCTTGGTTCCTTTGACATCATTCACAGGACAGAGCAATGCCAAAACAACTACATATTAGGGATTTACCCATGAACATCAGAGAAAAACATTCACTCTCACATTGAGAAAGTAATTTAAACTTGTTTCATCTCTCAGAAACACAGTTCGAATAAAAATGTAAAATATTGCAAAAGTGATAGTCAACTATTTTTCATAAGCCAATGAGTTTGGCATGAATCTTTTAATTGATTTATGGCAAAGATTTGCACAGTGGGAGCTTTTTTTAAAATCTATTTTAATGCATTTTGAAGTTTTTATATGTAAGCATGTTATACTAATGTGAATGTCTTCTTCTGGCTATGTTTTTCCAGATGAATTTGTAAAGTCACTGTATTCAAACTGTTTTTCCCAGATCTCACCAGTACTTCATACTGATTGATTTCTTGATAGCACCATTCTTTCTGAAATGAGAGGAATATCATCATTGTTTTATTCATTTATTTTTCAATTAATTTTATTGTGAAACAAATAGCAATGAGACAGTTTCAAAACTGATTAGTAGGACAGTTTAAACAATTAATACAATGCATATTGTTGTCTTCATAGTGGTTATTCATAGTACACTATGCAGACATGGTATTCTGTCCAAACACTATTAGTTCAAATCTTTCTTCTCATTGAATTAAGAGAAAATAGCTGTATATCTATCTTAAATACTTTTTATATACAGATACAAAATGGTCCTTCATTTCTATATATTTTTTTTTCTTTAGTTTTGTTGGAGATAGGCATTCCTTCACAATTTAAATATTATAATTGCATGAATTCAGCAAAATAATCCAATATAGTCTTGTCCATGACAGTAGTGGGTTATTCATAGGACTGGCAATGTCAGAAGTTGTTGATTTGAGCCTTTTACAGTTTAGCATATTAATATGGTTTTACTTTTTATACTTCATTTTTATACTTTTCTACTGGAAAAGTATAAAAAATCTTAACAGACCAAGATTAAAGCAAGGCCTATATGAGAAGAAATGTAACTTTTGTACCCGATAAGGTCAGTCAAATCCCCTCAGGATTTACCCTGAAACCCTGTACCACAGTTTGTAAATCCTTTGTCAGTCAGCCATGTGGATGAGTCATGGCCATTGCTTGACCAATTTACTCTCTGTGAAAGCCTGAGAGAAAATTTTCTCTCCATATGACTCTCCTTAGGAACACTCTACATTATCAGTCACTTTCCTCTGTGGCCCCATAATCTCCTTGATCAGTAAATTTGGGAAACAACTGAGTTACAGTATATTGCAGCACAGGTTCTCCTATGTCCTGAGACCTTATTGATCTTGAAAGTCTGGGGACAAAATGTTGGTTGTACTTGCAGCCCTTTTTTTCCTAAATTTTGGTGTTAACCTTCCAGGAGAGAAGCTTCATGATATTATTACGCTACAACATAGCCAGTTGAACTTAACCCAACTGCTTATCTGAATATCAAACATCTTAGATGTAACATGGAATAGGTATTTTCCTTCAAATATTGATACATTAAACTTTAAATCCCTACTGATGTAAAGAAAAAGATAAAAAGTAAAAAAAAATTAAAGTAGGAATAAACACTTGTATATTTTTACAATGAAATTTAGAAATTAACCATATACAACATTGTAGCAGGAAAGTTCATCATTGTTTTAATTAGTGCTACTCTAATGTCAAAGTCACATTCAACATTTTTTTCCTTGCATTTTTCCATCTGAGAAGTATCTATTTACATGCCCATGATTCCGTTGGGTCTTTAAATCTGGGAAGGCTAATTATGGCTAATTATTTATAAACTCTTTATATATATATACATATATATACATACATATATATATATATACATATATATATATGGGATATTAGTCTTTTGTCCTCAGAGTACTTGACTAAATATTTTGGCATTCTATAGATTGTTTCTTCACTTTGTTAAGGGTTTTCTTTGTTTTGCAGAAGCTTTTTAAATTGATGTGATCTTAATGGTTGGTTCTTCATATTACTTCTTGTGCAGCTGGAGTTGTCTGCTCAAAAGTCCTTGCATATATCTAAGCCTACAACAATCTTATGTATTTATTTTCTTGCAGATCCAGTGTTTCTGTTATAAAATTTACATCTTGAGATCATTTTTATTTTAGTTTAGTACATGGTGAGAGGTATGGATCTAGGTTCAATTTTTGGCTGTGGATAATTAGTTTTCTCAACAACATGTGTTAAAAAAGCTACTTTACCTCCATGCAAAGTATTTGGGTCATTTGCCAAGATAACATAGCCAGATTGATTGATATTGATTCTGGACCTTTTGTTTTTGCAATACCATGCTATATAGAATTATGTAGATAACATATTTCTAGTACATTTTATTTTTTTTTATTTTTTCGGTAACAGGGATTGAACTCTGGACCCTGCACTTGCCAGGCAAGCAAGTATTTATAAAAATACCCGAAATATAAAACTTAACCCAAGTATTTTAAAAATTCATATTAATTGAATGAATCTTCTTCAAATAAGACCAATTTAGCTTTATCAACTTAGCAAAAATTGGTCACTTGAGTTATCATCTTTATGCATGAGGCAAGTAAATATTTTTGTCATAGTAAGGTTTTTCTATTCAAACAAACAAATATATTTATCAGCTATTTAAATCTATAATAATCATAAATTCAACTCAGAAGCAAATTTATAAGTTAAAAAATAAATTTCTTGCTAGATATACTTATATAGTATACACATTCTACATATGGACCTTTGGACAATACTCCAGTTATATTTTGGAAACTATTTTCAGCTTGGGGCAGGAGGACTCTTTCAAGTTCCAGGCAATCTTAAGCTTTAAGTTCAAAACCAGCTTAAACTACATAGCAACAGCCCGCCTCAAAATAATTTTTTGTTTACTTCACTCCTTTCAAGGAACACCAAATCTAAGTTTTAAGACTTTCTTGGGTTATTTTGCTTTTGAGAACCTTACTGAAGATGAATGATTGAGAAAACGAAACACATGCAATCAATTGACAGGTTGGCTAGTTTTCTTAGCTGCTGTAATGCTTGAAAATAGTTTCCAAACTATTTTGGGAAACGTCTAACCTTAAAGTTATGCTTAATACTAACATAATAGACATTCATTAAATTTTAAATCTTTTTTAGTCCTTTCAACTATGATAAACTAATAAAACATTAATTATCAAATATAAACTTACTTTGCATGCATAGTTTCTTATTTGCATATGGTACAGAGATTAATGATATTTGGGTATGTTACTAAGTATATTCTTTTTTTGCCACATTGAAAACTTTTACCTTAAGCAATCATATCCCAATAAACTCATTAAGTATATTGTTCATTAAATTTTTTACTACACTACAAAATTTTGTATAAGACTGGCAATTTAGAGTTATTTACTTCTGTTTATATCTATCAATAGAAGATTATTATTGGTTAAAATTTTAATTCACAAATACAAATGAAACTACTAAAATATTAACCACATAAGAGAAGATGTTTTGCATGAAATTCATGAAGTATGTGGTCGTATGAAGGAAAAGAGAGAAAAATTGTTCTCCACAGGTAAGTGCTTATTTGTTCTAGAAAGAAAAAAAAAAAAGAAAACAATAGGACAAGACCTCAGTACATGTAAAAAAAAAGTCTGTGAAGATTTTATTGAAATGGAATTGTAAGAAAAATTTCTTAGCTTATGGGTTCAAAGTTGGCAAAGTTTGGATGGATACATTTAAAATTAGATAAATGACCTTCTGACTTTTTTAGTACTATGTTAGTGCAGTGGATGAAACCCCAGGCCTAATGCATATTGAGTACATGCACTACTACAGAGTTATACCTACACCCCTTCAGACAGACTTTAATATAAAAATATAGCAATGCAGACTGAGATCTTAGCTTTCTCTGTGCTAAATGGAACATTTTGCTTCCTTTGATGACCAGGTCTTAATAGCCTATTAAATATATCATTTCCTTTTTTTTAAAGTAATGTGCCTAGGGTAATCAACTTTTCAGTCCTTTGGTTTGTTATTAATATTTTTGATTCTTTAAAAGAATCAAAAGATTGAATATCCTCACTTTTATAGTATAAGCTGAAGTGTTTTTTACAATTATGGTGTCACTTACAGTAACATACATTTTGAAATCTAGGGTTTCTTTTAATGAAGTGTCAAGTCTTTAGACAACTTTGACAATTTTACCTTTTAAATATCAAACTGGAAAATTATCTGACCAGCCAGATAGCTCAGTGGACTATAGCTCCTGCTTAAGCATGGGTAGTGATTTGAAGGTGGCCTGCTGTACTGGCCCCACCCAGAGGGCACACTGAGATGGGGACTGGGGTGGGCATAGTGGTGCATGCCTGTAATCCCAGCGCTTGGGAAGCTGAAAACAGGAGAACACTACCAGTCTGATCTGTGTAGTGAGACCCTGTAAATCTTTCACTAAAAACACAAAAAAGAGAAAATTATGTAATAATTATGAATATGAAATAATATGAATATGATATAATTATGAATGTGAAATAATAAATACGAAATTTTGATTTTTGAACTGACTTTGAAATTCCTCAGCATGTTGCAGAAAGTTTCAAAGGATAACATGCCTACTTAGACAAGTGCAGGAACAGGGGTTCTATATCCAGTACCACATTCCATGCTGACCACACTTCCCAGGTTCACTGAAATGGCCACAGGAACTAGGCATGATTCCTCCCGACTGTAATCCCAGCAGTGGGGAAGCTGGAAACAGGAGGATCACTAAGAGTCCAAGCTGCATCATAGGACCCTGTACCTAATACATTAAAAACAAGATGAACAATTTCAAAGGATTTGTTCTTTATATAAAATAAAATAAAAAACAGATACTAACAGTAGTTTTTTTGTTTATTTTTTTAGGTACTTGGGATTGAACTGAGGAGCACTCATTCTACTGAGCTATCTCCCAGCCCCTAAAAGTAGTTTATTTTTTGGTATGTTGCATTACAATGCATTGTTGCTTAATGGGTGTTGGCTTTGACGTTTGTAAACTATATATGCATTGACATCTAGACTATATTCTCTTGCTACAACAGATTATACAAGGTTGAATAAAAACAATAATAAAGTTATGTACTGAAAACATCAAACATTTAGATGCTTTATGCATGAAAGTATTTAACTGTCCGTTTAAAACGCTTGTTTAGATTGCCTGATGGTTGAGATGTGATCAGTCATATCCAACGCTACTATTTAAAATCCCTCTGCCAAAAGTAGCAGTTCACTTAGACAAAAGTAAAAGCTGCACAGACCCAGTAATGCAAATAAAACCTGAATTCTGGGCCTCTGCCTCTTCTCAGTGCTTGGTAGTTGACTTTTCTTTTTTTCTTAAAGTGTCCCAAACTTCAAGGGTTCTAGACAAGGCAAACCTTTTATTGACTTCTTTTTTTTCATTTATTTTTATTTTATTAAAATACAAATGTCAATCAGACAGTTTCAAGACACCTTAACCATACAGATTTGATGAATTAATACATTGCAAACTGCTTTCATAACGTTTTTGTATTGTACAAGGTGCACACATGATATTATATTTACAGATACTATTTTAGCAGATATCTCTTATCAGTGAATTAAGAGTGTAGTTGCTTACTTATCTTTTTTATAGCTGAATTATATCAAAAATACAATAATTATTTACCTAGTGGATGACCATAGTACTAAAAGCCGACATAATATCCTGTCCAACCACCATTAGTGCAGATCTCACTCTCTCATAGAATTATGTAGAAGTACAGCATTAACTATCCCAACTATTGTCTATACACACACATCATGATTTTTTCTTTCTACAACCCTTCCTTTGTCTACACCTGTCAAAGATAGGCTCTCCATTGACATTCAACTAACTTAGGTGCTTGAACTCGACACCACAATCCAACACAGTCCAGCATTCTGCAACCATAGGGAGTTATTCAAAGAAATTGTCGACCATATCTGCAACTTCTTCACATGTCTCCTTGATTTGAACCATTTGTTTTCTCTTTGGGATAAGTTATGTCTTACGATGAAAAATATAATATCTAACATTGTCACATTAAAAGAGCTTGTTTCATGAAAAAAAGTCATGTATACTAGACAGAAGCTTATTTGACTTTTGGTTCTAGAGGCTGGGAAGTCTGAGAACATGGCATTAGCATCTAGCAAGCACCGTTAGGCTGCCTCAATCCATGTTTGAAAGTATAGGGGTAAGAAAGAAAGAGAGGGGTGGTGATGGCAGTGGCCAAGATGGTGGCAATAGCTGGGGTCTCCTTGAAGTGAAGGTTCCTGGCTGCAGTCCTGGGCAGAGCCTCCCTGCAGGCCTGCCAAGGGGCCCAGACAGCTGCAGCCAGAACTCCCCATATCAAGAAATTTGCCATCTACCAGTGGGATCCACACAAGACTGGAGATAAATCTCATATGCTGACTTATGAAGTTAATCTGAATAATGTGGCCTCATGGTGCTGGATGCTTTAATCAAGATCAAGAATGAGTTTGACTCCAGCCTGGCTTTCTGGAGATCATACAGAGAAGGTACCTGTGGTTTTTGCTCAATGAATGTCAAAGAAGGAAGCACCCTAGCCTGAATGAGCAGGAAACACAGACCTTGACAAAGTCTCCAGTATCTACTACCTGCCATGCATGTGTATGATCAAGGATCTCGCTCCCTATTGGAACAAGATCTATGCCCAGTACAAATCCATAGAACCCTATCTGAAGAAGAAGAGGAAAGATTCACAGGATGTCAAGAAGCACTATATTTAGTCCATAGAAGATTACATGAAACAGGATAGTCTGTAGGAGTGTATCCTCTGTGCCTGCTGCAGCACTAGCTGCCCAGCTACTGGTGGAATGGAGATAAGTACCTAGGACCTGTGGTCCTCACGTGGACGTACTTCAGGGCAATCAACTCCAGGGATGACTTCACAGTGGAGCACCTGGCCAAGCTGCAGGACCCGTTCTCACTGCCACACCATCATGAACTGCACTCCGACCTTCCCCAAGGGTCTGAATCCAGATAAAGTGATTGGCTAAATCAAGAAAATGATGGTGACCTACAAGAAGAAGAGAGCTGCTGTTTAGTGTGGCTGCTGGCTA
Organism: Ctenomys sociabilis; assembly: GCA_004027165.1. Classification (NCBI taxonomy): domain Eukaryota; kingdom Metazoa; phylum Chordata; class Mammalia; order Rodentia; family Ctenomyidae; genus Ctenomys; species Ctenomys sociabilis. Next base: position 86,920 of record PVKA01004760.1, on the reverse strand, counting down.
TGGTGGGTGTCAACTCAGAGCAGGATGTAATTTATGTCTAATTGAGATTCCTTGCCCAGTTGTGATTTTTCCATGAACATTGCATGTATAATGAATATTTCAAGAGAAAGAAAGGAAGGAAGGAAGGAAGGAAGGAAGGAAGGAAGGAAGGAAGGAAGGAAGGAAAGAAAGAAAGAAAGAAAGAAAGAAAGAAAGAAAGAAAGAAAGAAAGAAAGAAAGAATAGGAGGAAGAGAAAAGAGTGATTCAATCTCATTTTTATAGCAAATCTATACTCAATGTCAATGAATGGACTTCTAGGGTTAAGAAATTCCCTCACGTGTTAAATTTAATCCATTTCATAGGAGACCTCTCTTGACGTCATCATCATTTTCAAGTCCACATATCAGCACTGTCTCATTTGGATGAGGTTTTCAATGCATGAACTTTGAAAGCTATAATATTCAAGCCTGGCAGTCCCTTTAATCCAAATCTTCTCAAATACAAGATGAATTCACTTCATGCCAGTAGCTCTAAAGCACAAAGTCTGTTCAGGACAACAGGAAAATTTGAAGTCCTGATCTCACCTAGATTAAATATGGATGAAAGTCAATAAATGAATCATCTTGAGAAAACGGCATTCCACCTTAAAGCTCTCCATTAATCTTTTACACCATACCCCACCTGTAGGAAATGCTGAGATGCAAACAATTTGAGTTTCCAAGACCTTAGGGAGATCTATAGGCTTCCTGAACTCTGTCTCATGAGTAGTTTTTAATGGATTGAAGTTCCATGCCTATAACTTTTCCAGGATACAGTTGTATACTTGTAGTTGTACAGTTCGGTGTATTGAAGGCAGCCCTGTCCCCACAGCTATATAAAATATTCACCTAGTAAGAGTTTTCTACTGTGACTTCTACTTCCATGAGTAAGCACTGCGTGGCTCCCTAGAGATTTTGTAATCCAGTTGGATCCTACCATAGTCTTTCAGCTCATACAGTACTCTGGCATCCACAGGTCTATACCTTACGGACACTCTTCAGGTCTACAACTTGATCTTCCCAAACAACAGGACTAGCCATTCCCAGTCCCACTTGTACTCTGCTCTCCCTGCTGTGATTGAATTCAATGTCCTAGGATATTTTTCAAATTTCTAAGATGTTTTGGTGGTCATTTGACCAGTATCCTCATAGTGTCAACCTAGATACTTTTGATCTATTCCAATTTCATAATAATGTCACTTGTATGCATCCTTATGTGCTTTGTTATTCTTTCCTTAGCCATGCTGTGAGTCTTTATATCCCCAAATTTGGTTCCTTGTTTCATAATAAATGTGACCTTTAAATTACCTCTCTGCATTTTACTGTATTCAATTAAGGGTAGCTATGTAGTAGCCTTCATATTTTGTTGCTTGGGTATTTCTTCTGTCACCTAACCCAGTTTGTTGCTCTCAAGTGATGCCTTCCACAGACTTAGGATACAGACACAACTTTTCCAACTTATTTGCAATGGCATGCAAGGATGGTCTAAAATTCAGTTTTCTTGTTGCTCCTTCTGTCTAAAACTTCATCAGAATATACCCTATCTTCCATCTTTCTACCAACATTCTGATCACAGCTGCTGAAGTAATCTTCAGGAAGACCTATGCTGTTGTCCTTCAGCGATTACCATGTACTATGTCCTTTCTCACATTGTTCTTAATATTCCGTTCATGGGAGTTGAGGATTTCACACATTATTCCTTCAAATTCTTTCAGGATCTACTCCTAACTCATTCTGAAAGCTGATTTCACAATTTTGGGTGTTATTATAGATATAGCTTCATTTCTCAGTTTTAACAAAATAAGTAGATTTTATGATGACAAAGTTTAAGAAGCCCATTTGAAAATAGTATTTCACTGGATATACAGGGTATATAGCCTTACCATTTCTGTCTTAGTTTGGTTTGAGTTCTGTGTAATTCATCAAGGGAAGAAGTCTATTTGGCTCGGAGTTCTAGATGATAAGAAGCCCAAGAGGGTGGCACCAGCATCTATGGTAAAGGTCTGATCATGCTGTATTCTATGATAGGGGGTGAAGAGGGGCGGGATGGGCATGTATTAGAGGGCAGAACTCACTTTTCAACAGGCCCACTCATATGATGACAAATCAATTCCTACAGTAATGGAGTTAGTCCATTCTAGATGATAGAATCATCTCTTAAATTTCTAACCATTCATCATTGTTACACAGGAGAGTAAGTTTCCAGCACATGAACTTTGAATGATACGTTGCAGTTATAAAGGTAGATAAATATTAACATAATCATGAATCTCATAATGATATTTGAGGCAGTAGGACTCCACATAGGATGGTGGAGTAATATAGTTATATCGTTTGGAGATGCTGTCACTTTAGTATGTGTAAATACACTGTATCATCTTCACACAGTTATGAAATTACTTAACAAAGCGTGTCTCAGAATATATCTCTGTTCTTATCCAATGCAATGTAAGCAATATAAGTATTTCACCAAGTGTGTAATTGCTCTAAAAATGTCATTGCCTGATAAAGCCAGGAAACAGGATATTTATGGAAGCTCAATAAAAAAATTCAAAACCTATAATAATTACAGGGGAATTCTTAAGGCATGCTTTCAGCTTGGTATTCTGCTCTCAATGTGATTCCAAAGTATTAGTAAAAGTTTATCATAAAATGTCCCAGTCAAGTCAGTTTTAAAAGGCTTGCATGGTCAATAACCATTCTTGCCACACTATATGTATTTAAGTCAGATTGAATAATATAATGCTTTTTTTTTTTTTTCCTGCGGGAACTGAGCATTGAACTCAGGCCCTTGCACTTACCAGGGAAGTGCTTATCCCACTGATCCATCTCCTTGGCCCCAATGCATATTTTGTAAATAAAATTATTTTTAAAAAATTAAAGAGGTATTTTAATGTAAAGTTGTAGCATATCCTTGTAGAAAGTTAGATTCTGTGCTATCAATAGTCTTTAACTAAATTGGACTAGATCCTACCATATGATCATAATTTCAGGTCTTATCATGATCACAGCACTTCTAGATTTTCCCCATATGGTATACAACTCTCTAAATCAATGTTCCCAAAAATTTCCCCATTTTATGCAACAGTTTTGCTGCTCATATGCTCCCTGGAGTGTGAAGTTGTAGACATTCACTCTCCTCACGGATCTAAGGAAGCCTGGCAGCTGAGATGGGAGGACAGTCCAATTTCGTGTTCAGAGTTGTTGCCATGTGAGCTACTTAAGAAAGGTAAGAGTTAAGAGAGAAGAAAAAGCAAGATAAATGTTGTGCCAGCCTTCTGAATTGTTCTGAGAGACGTTCCCCCTTTTGTAGGAACAGCAAGCTATAGTACTGAAAGACACCTTTGCTGGACTTCAAGCTACCTGTGGTTGGAATCTGCCCTTTCCAGAAGACAAGCTGAAGCAATTAAGAAATCCATCTTCAGTTCTAAGATATCCATGATAAGAATGAGAGAAGAGATATCATCCAACCTAAGGTCTAATAAAAGGAAGTGAGCAAGAGTATGTTTCCATTTATTTTTAGTAATCTAACACTGCCTTCACTAAAAAGTACTGACTTTCCATTTTGGTTGCAGATGCCAAAAGGTATATTTCAAACAGTAAAAAGCTTCACGTCTTTGCATTTAATTTGTCTTCCTTATTACTAAACTTGAACTCAGATTTTTGCTCAGCTCTGCATGTGGTCAGTCATGTTAATCATGTAGGAAGTATGTGTCAAAACCTTTTTTATGATTCTTAAATTTGCCTACCCTATCATCCCTTCTGGACTAAGGACATAATAACTCAGGGGTTTTTATGCCTACAGTTCTTCAGTCATCATGTTAAACCTGAAGGCACCTTGGATTTAAAGCAAAGCAGCCTCTTACAGAGATAACACCTTGTGATTTGGTCACCCCCTGAGTGGGATTGCTTACTCTATGACAGCACTGAGGCTGTCCCTCTAGGCAGGAGCAGTCATCTCATTGGAACTAGAATGACCCTTTAAGGAATAAGGACTTTTCGGGAGCCACATAGCAGGAACAGAACTGAGAGAATGACCAATGAGACCATACTTTGACTACTTAATACAACATCTTGGCCCCCAATCCCAATTCTTACTCTGTTCAAATGTAAAGCTCACATCTTTATAGCCAAAGGCAGAGATAAGTGTGACTGGTCCCTTTATGCTCCAAAGAGAGCTACACTGATTAAAATTTGTTTCATATTTTCACATTACTTTTTCTATTTGCGTTTTTGAGGAAAGTAGCCAGACTTGATTTGCTGAGATCCTCAGTGCTGGCTTCAAAGAAACAAAGACATCTCAGGGGACTTTTTTGGTTTATTTCAAAAATGTTCTCAGATTAATACATGTAAATGCATTTAATATGAGATACTTCTAAAAGAAACACTATTTTTTATTTTCCTGGATGATTTTATATTGTAGCACAAGGATAGTTCATTAACTTCTTAGAACTAATAATACGCTATTCAGTAAATCCTTGCACATTTGTATTAAGTTTAATCAAACTCTCGTATCCATTAAAGGAAAAGCAGATTTTTATTTCTTTTAAACCTGGAATGCTTAGCTAAATTCAGATCCTCATTTATTTAAACGTGATTGAGCTGAGGCTAAATTACCCTGTATGCAACACTATTTTTCTTTCACAGCTGATAAAATAAAAATATAAAGAACACCAAAGCTAAAGAGAGACAGATAAATGCAGCTGTTCTGTGATAAATGAAGAAGGTTATTACTAATATGATAAAAGTTAAGAAATCATAAAGAGTTCTCTACAGGTGCTAATTTTACTACTTGAATGAAATTAATAAGACTCTATAAAACAGCAGGAACTCCTTAGATTACATGAGTAATCAGCAAGAAAATTTAATGTGGTTTCATGAAGCATAAAATGTTTGCGTAATATATGCAAAAGTGGTACTTTATTCTCTGCAGTGAACAATTCTCAGTTCTTATAATAGAAAAATATTTAATAGTTTGACACCTCTTGAGGGATATTTTTAAAAAGTTGTTCAAGTATGATTAATTTGACTCAATACAAAATAACAATGCAGCATTGCTTAGTCATTTTATATGACTGGAAGTGCTTATCCACTGATATAATAACATATGCAAGGCAGAAATGCAGAAGACACACACTTCTCTTTTTTTTTTTAATATAGTTGATACAGGGTCTCACTATGCAGCTCAGACTCATAGTGATCCTCCTGCTTTCAACTTCCCCAGTGATGGGATTTAAAAGTCTGGGACGCCATGACCAGACTCAGTTGCTGGCTAGTTGGCCTGGCAGCAGGGCTGGCCTGGAATGTGGTGCCAGGTTTGGCCCCACTCTTGCCTAAGCAGGTGCTTAGTTTGATGAGCTATCTTGTTGGCCCCTTTTTTTAATACACATATTTCTATATAGAGATAGGAAAGTCTGAAATAGTCTAGAACATATTATTACACTTTGGAATATATACTGGGTGAAATGATTACGAGCAAGCCAGCAAAAACTCATTTGAACCTTGAGAAAGCAGTTAAGAAAGCTGATTGGTATTTAGAGTACAATACTTTGAAAGAAAACTAAATTGGAGAACTACAGTTTGTACTATGAACTTTAGAGTACATATTTTAAACACAACAATTTCATTGACTTGTATATTTTGTTTCATTTTACCAATGCAAAAATATATATTTGGAATTAGGACCATGTTCTTTATTTTTCTTTTGATTCAATGTATTTAATCAATCATACGTATGTTCTTTGAATTTTACATGCTTAGCGTTTGGAGAATACATGTTGATAGAGAGAACTCTTCGACCTGGTATCATATTTCATACCCAGTTCAGTGATAAGGAAGTACTGTATTGTGGTTAATGCAAAGCCTATTTCATTCTCAAAACAACCAAGATCCCTTAACAAAGAGTCCCTGGTAAGCGGAGTAACTATTTTAACAATAACATTATGTGACATAATAATCATTGTTAATTTCTTGTCATCTTGTTTTGAAATTCTGTTTTAGTTGTTTTATGTCTCTTTAAAATAAAAAAGGGGGGAGACAGAGCAGTGTGTATGTTTTGGAGTGGCACAGTCTGAGTTTGTGTGTTTCTGCTGTTGTTCCCTTTAGCCATTGGTTTCCAGGCCTCTGACCTATTGAGCCTTCCAAAGCAAACTCGCCCCGCTGACTTCCCAGTGAGCTTCTGGCCTTCAGACTTGGACTGGCACTGCATCCTTGACCCCTTGTTCTGCAGTTTCCAGCTTCTTGGGCTGAAAGGCTGTTGGATTATCTGGGTTTCTACCTCAGACTGCAGTTGTGGGGTCACCACACCCTAATCTTATAAAACTATGTAATAAATTCCTGCATAGCAAAAGAAAGAGGAAGAGAAGGAGTGAGAGAGAGAGAGTCATTTGCTTCTTTATCTCTAATTTTAAGATAGTTCTTGAGAATATAAGAAATAAACTCTAGGGAGACCTGGTAATAGAAAATGTTATAGCCATTTTAAAACTGAACATACTTACATGCTGGTAAGGTTGCTTTTTGCAAAAAGAAAACACTATTAAGAACTTGCATACCAGAAACTTTAAAAATTGGTATAGTATTTTATTTAATTAAAGCAATAGTAACAATAACTTCATGAGGTAAGCGTGGTAATTATTGCCATTATATTGTGGAAGAAACTACAGGAACATAAAGGAATAATTTGCTTAATGTATTACTAGGCAGAGTCAGGATTTCAGCAATGAAGTTCTAGCTTAAACCCAAAGCTTTTAGTCCAGATCGTATACGGCCTGTCCTAACAAGTAGCGTAAGAGAGGACTGGTGGTTCATCCAGGCCGTGTGCTCTGAATAAGTCTCCTTTCTATATCAATTTGCAAAAAATCTTGTTTCCATTTTCCTTTTTTATATAAAGTCCATAAACTTCTCTTTTCACATTTCCCAAGCTACTTCCTTCTGATAGGAATATATATATATATATGCCATGGGTTTGATGATCTAAACTGTGACACTAAAACTGGATATTTTATGGGAAAATAATATACCTGAATGACAGATAGTAATATTAGTAGGATGACAAAATGTTGTTACAATCAAATTCATGTCTATTTTGGAGTAATATATTCAAACTGCTCAAAAACTAAAGTCTAAATTGAAATCTTAACTAATAGCCTACAAATTATTTATTTTAAGATATGTATGTTTGACTTCACATGAAATCTTTTCAAGATGTCATAATAAAACAGAAGTAAATAATAGCTCATTTTAGATATTCATTGCATACCTAAACCAAGTTTACTTTATTTTTTTTTTTATTTTTTTTTTTTTGTCTTTTTTTTGAGACAGGGTCTCACTGTGTAGTTCAGGCTGGCCTTAAGCTCACTTTGTAGCTCAGGCTGATGAATATTTTATATCTATTGTCTTATATTCTTGATTTATTAATAGTCATAAAGATAGCTTTGAATTTACAAATATTTTCACTTTGGTAGTATAACTTTCATGAATTTGAGATAATAATTGAATTAATTTGCACTTGTTACTTTAACTGAGTAAATATGTTGACAGAAATAGTTGAGAATTGGAAGCTCAATTGAATTAGAACTAAACCAGAAAATAAAGGAATATAAGACATACTCCAACCTTGAGGATCCAACTATGTGATCACTAATATACATTGTATATTTTATGGTTAAAATATCTGTTTTCTATCATAAGGTGTACTATGTCTTGATTTAAGTCATTCATACATAATTCCCAGTATTGAAAATTGAAATTAAGCAATTGCTTTATTTTCTCTATTCTGTAGTGTTGGGCAAGTAATCTGATAGTCAGGATAGAACTTCAATAGTAAATTTCCATCTAATAAGGAATTTTTCCATTTTATGTTATTTAATTCAAAAGTTGAAATATAAATTATCACACTTTCAAGATATTAATTCTCATATCAATGAATTTATTTAAAATAAAATATATTTCCACCAATGTTCACCTGTAATTCCATTGCATTTTACTACTCAAAGGTCACATTTCTGAAGCATAAAGAAAATTAGAATAAAACTAAACCACAATTCAATATTTTACTGCTGCTACACAGATTTGGTCACTACTTAATTCCTTAATTATTAAGTATCAATTATCTTATGACTGTGTACCTTCAAGGTATTAACATGAACTGTACTCACGCTGCAGTGCCGAGGTACTCTATGATTAAATTCCATCTTTTCTTGCATTTGCATTTATATCAGGGATCTGGATTTTCCATAAATGTACTTAAGTTATCTAAAAAGGAAGTAGGTATCTAAAATGGAAGTAGCTGGGGTGGCAGAGGGTGGCCCCTCTGCTGAGATGTTTATTATTCGCATAGCTAGAAACAGCAGGTGATATTGCATATGCCCAATGAGAATTCTTCGTGGAAGAAACAAAGAGAAAAGGACTTGAAGGAGTAAGAAGAGTTAGCTAAATAAAAGAGAGTGATGCAGAAATTCATGCTAGAAATGTACACAGGAGACAGATTGTATCAGCCTTTGATGCTGTGTCAGACCTGAATTTGGTTTTGAATAAGAATCCACCAAAGTTCTAAACAAAGAGCTACCATCAAATGTTTTAAAATTCTAAAAATTCACAAACACTGCTGTATTGAGAAAATGCTGTAAAGGATAATGCTAAAATGGTCTAGGTAGAGGGGATGTTATCATATCCTTGCTCACAGAGTGAAAAAATATAGTGGCACAAACCAGAGGAACTGTAGGGAAGTAATCAGAAAAAAAAAAAAAAAACTGATTTTCCAAGTTAGGCTGAGAGGACTTGCCATGCATAACATGGTGCATAGAAGCAGCGAATCAACAGCTAAGTGTTACATTGTTTTAAGTAACTTGATGAATACAGAAGATCTTCTTGTGAGATGGTAAGGATGAAAGCCAGGCAAGCTTAAGGAGAAAATTAAATGCTGTCTTTTATCATATTTATTTTGTCATATTTTAAAATTCCAAATAAAAAGTGACAGTTTGGTAGTTAGAACAGGGAGTTTACAGGGACACAAGGTCTGGAGATAAAATAGGATCATCATCAACACCGAGAATTTATCTAAAGGCACTGGGCTTGATTAAACCACCTGGCCTCTTCCCAGAGCATGAAGGAATATGATAGAAGTACTTTGTCAAAGGACAGAGAAGTATCAGCAACATACATCCAGGGATGTGAAGTATTTCAGAGGACAGTGAATATAGACATGGAAATTCTAATATATCAGTAACAAGACTATAGACCATGAGAGGAAGAAATCATTTTGCAAAGCAAAGGTAGACCCTCATATTGAGCTAACAGTGTTTTCTAATTTTTGATTTTGTCATTTAATCATGTAACACAATAGTAATATTTCACCAAAGATAGTTGAGAAATATAGTGAAAGTAGAAGACTATGGTGGTATTTCAGATTAGAATTCATCAAGACAGTATGGATAAATGACAGAGCTTGGGTACACAGTAAAAGGTGAAATGTAAAATTGATGTTCTTACTTCTGTATTAATTTTATTTCTTTTGTTGTTATAAAAAGCAGGGAATATTATCATAGAACTTCAAAACCTGTGGATGAATTGTTAAACTTATTAAGGCTGTACTCTTCACAATGTTGTTTAGCATTTCTAACTCATATACTTCAGACAAGGAATAGTTAAAAAGGGACAAAAAGTAATGTCTAAATTAATATATCTTTGCCCTGCCAAATATCTAACATCACTATTAAAAGGGGAAAAGATTAGGAGAATAAAACAAACAAAAACTAAAATATGCAAGCAAATCAGTAACTATTATGCAAGTTTTTTAAGTTAAGTTTGTTGGTACATTTTTGTTTACATAATGATCACATTCATCATAGGGAATTTGATTCCTTTACTTTAGAAATATTTTTCACCATCTTCATTTTCTTATATTTATATGGGTTTTTTTTTGTTATTGTTCTTTTCTGTTTTTTTTTTTTTTTTTTTTTTTTTTTTTTTTTTTTTTTTTTTTTTTTTTTTTTTTTTTTTTTTTTTTTTTTTTTTTTTTTTTTTTTTTTTTTTTTGAGACAGGGTCTCGGTTGCAGTTCCGGCTGGTGTTGTGCTCACTTTTGTAGTCCCTCGGCCAGGCTCGAGCTTGCAATAATGCTCCCATCTCAACCGCCTGATTTCAGGCTTGTGCCACCATGCCAGCTTCCTGGGCACTGCGTGCCTGTGGTTCTGGGCCAGCCCAACACTCCCAGTTCTGGACCATCACGATATGTGGTGCTAGGGCTCAAACTCCACCTTGTACTTGCCAGGTAATTGCTATGCCTCTGACCTGCCTCCCCAGCCCCTGTTTTATGTTCCTTTATCCTAAATAATGTTATTATGTTTAGTATTTTATATAATATATGAATTTCTTAGATTTTTTAATATGGGAATCCATCCTGTTTTTTCTTTCTTTCTTTCTTTCTTTTCTTTTCTTTTCTGTTTTTTGTTGTTGTTGTTGTTGTTGTTGTTGTTGTTTTCAGAACTGGGGATTGAACTCAGGCCCTTCATCTTGCAGGAAAGAGATTATTCTACAGAGCTATCTCCCTGCCCCCCCCTTTTTGTTTCTCTTTTTGAAACAGAGTCTTGCTCTTCAGTTCAGGCTGAACTTGTGTGCACTTTATAGCCCAGGATGATCTCAAACTTGCAGCAATCCTGCCTCAGCCTCTGGAGTACCGGGATTTCAGACATGTGCCACCATGCCCAGCTCACCCTCCTGATCATGAGCTATATTCATTACCTACAGATGGAGGGAAAAATGCAAGTTGAGAAAGACCATATGGAAGAGTATGTCTTGGATATAGTTACTACAGATGATTCTCAACTTAATAATGGAATCACACTCTAATTTTAATAAATTTAAAATATTGCAAGTGTATAATTATATGTAAAATACTCTATAACTTAGCCTAATGTTCAGTAAGATTACACTGGTCTACAGTTGAGTAAAATTAACTAATACCAGGCTTATTTTATTTAAAAGAACTAAACTTTTTATGTCATTTATTGAAACATGAGAGTGAACATGAATTCTAGAGCATACATTGTACCTTGATCACGCAGCTCACAAAGAGCTGTAGTGAGCTGCCTTCCCAGAATTGTGACTGATATCACAGTGGCATATCGGAGCCCAAGACAACGTGCTTAAAACAACGGTCTCCTCTAAATGCATATGACTTGTCCACCATTATAAAGTCAAAAAAAGTCATAACTCCAACTCTAATAAAGAGAGGATTCTTTGGAAAAAGAAACAATAAGTACACCACTATTTGGAAATTTTTTAAATATGTTCTTAGATTATAAACAAATTCACCACAACCTCTCCTCTAATAATATGTAGTATTTTTAATATTCTGTGGAAAAATGGAATTTCAAGTACAAATACAATGACTGAAATCTTATTACGTTTAAAAGGCTACTAGAGATCAGTGATGTTTTTATTTATTTATCATTTTTCCCAGTGAATAAGCAGCATGTTAGGATGTTGCTATATGTAAGATTCCATTAGCCTTGTGAACTGAAGAATATTTTATTCTTAGGAATTAGCATCGGAATATAATAGGTACAGGAATAAAACATTGTATGTAGCTAAATATTTTGCAATAACTGGCTATAAATGGAAAATGATTGCACTGGTTGCCTATTCCTTCTATGACAAATTATGACATTGTAAAGACTTTTAAAAAATCAAAGTTTTTATCTCACCATTCAGGAGGTTTTAAAGTTTGTGATGAATTGTAGGGATGAGAAATCATGTCCTACCTGCTATGGTTTACATGTAACTGTCCCCCAAAATGCTCACATGTTGGAGGTAACTACATGATGGAGCTCCACCGCGCCACGAGAGTTGTCCATGGATAAGCTAGGCAGCTAAGTGTGCTGTGGGCCTGGCTGCGGGGGGCACTGCTCTTGGCCTGCACCGTGTGCTCCTGCCCCTGGCTGCTCCCTTCTCTCTCTGCTTCTGCCTGCCCTCAGCTCAGTACATTTTCCATTTCCAGGACCTCTCCTGCCCATGTCTGCCTTGAAGCCCGCTGACCATGACTAAAATAACAAGCCAATAATGAGCCTCTGCTCCTTGTAGCTGTGAGGTAATGTGTCTTAAAAAGAAGGAAATGGTAAAGACACTGCCAGAGGTGTTTCTCCTAGAAGCTGAAGAGAAGAATTCATGTCCTTTTAGCAATCATCTGTATTCCCCAATTTCTTAGAACATCAAGGTGAATCTGTTTCCCTCTTTTAGCTCCTCCTCTGACACTGACCCTCTTACCCACTTTTTTAAAGAAAATTATGATTTTATTAAGCCAATGTCAATAATCACAGGAATCTTTTCATCTCAACCTGCTCAATTTATTTGCATCATTAAAGTTAGTAATAAAAAAAAGGGGCTGGAAAGATGACTCAGTGGGATAAGCGCTTCCCTGGCAAGCCCAAGGGCCTGAGTTCAATCCCCATTCCCCACCCCCAAAAAAAAAGTTGTTAGTGTTGTCACATGTTATATCTTCAGGATGTGGGGACTGGAGTTTGGGCATGTCAGCAAAGCCATTATTGAGCTCACTGTAGGAATCATTAAACCTTATTTTGAAACTCATGAGTCTACTTGAGGTCAGAGTCATTCCACTGAATTGTGATATTCCGACATTGCATAAGTTTTGAAATTTACATAAATCCAAGTTAAAAGAAAGTCATTCTGTAATTTTAAAACTAAGTGAAACGTTCTGTGATCATAAAATTATCTCAGCAATAACAATCAGTCAGTATTCAAAAATTGTCAGAAAATACAAATGTACTTCAAAACAATCTAATCATGTCATTTCCTAATACTAAAGCTATTTTGAAAAATCATGAAAATTAAATATTATTTTCACAAATGTTATTGCAGATCTAAAACATTTTCAGAAGTTATATATCTTGAAATATTTAATCTTTTAGAAGCTAGAACCAAGGTTGCATGAAATCACAAAACACTAACAAAAACAAAAGAGACACAGAGAGAATGAGATTTTTGGCATATGTATATTTATTCACTATAAAATACTGAAATTTTAATCAGATATCTTTGAAGTGACAAGAAAAAAATATACATTTTTCAGAGTTTAAAATAGCAATCATAAATATGATTTTTTAAATTTTTTACATGAGCATTCTACTGAGAACAACTAGTGAAAACTATTGTCATACTTTATTACAAACCAAACAACCTCCAAAAGAAAATAATGATTCCTTAAAAATTCACTGTGGCCTATAGCTGCTCTTATAGATTAAAACCATTTATGTAAAGAAAGCTTTGATCACATAAGAATGAAGCTCATCATAACGTACAGTGACTGAAAAGTCTTGCGAGATTTCATAGAATTAAGTGTATGCATAATACTGGGAAAATCAATATATATGAAAACTTCATTGCTCAATTAGTGAACACTTACTTCTACAGCACAGCACAGGAAACGAAGTAGCTTATAAACAACATTTTATCCCTCACTGTGCTGGAGGCTGAAAGGGCAATGGCAGGTTCTAGATCAGTAAGTTCTGCTGAGAGCCTGACTGACAAATCCTTACCCCCTCCTCATACAACTGAGGCACAGTGAGCCAGTTCTTTGATCTCTTTTGCATAGGGCTAGTAATCATTTTGTGTGTCACTACCTTTGTGATCTTAGGACCGGCTGACCTTAAAAGAACTTTCCTAATGCCATAGAAATGCTGCTAGATTGTGGAGTCTCACAAACATGCAATTAAATAACACTGATTTTCCTACGACACCTAAACAGGGCTATAGGCCAAACTCTGAGCATAAATAATAGTGATCTTCACTGGTTCAGTGTATGCTCCTCGGTGACTGCAGCTGTGTATGCGAGGCAGTGCTGGGCAGAATCTGCTTCTGCAAATCTGGCAACTGAAACATTTGACAAATTTGAGTACTGAGGGATGTTTTATAGATATAGGATTGCTCCTGGAGAGCTGTGGGTCAATAACCATATAAACAGATGGCAGTAGGCATAAGTATAATATTTTGTTACCAAGGGATAAACTCTTTCCCTGATGTGGGTCATATTCGTTACAAGAGTATTTCCTCTATTTTCTTTAGTCTGGTTTTTCAAATGCCAAGGAAAAGAACAAGCTAATTATCACATCACTACTGAAAATGAGCACTGCAAGTGCCTTCAAACGAGTCCTTGCTCTGTGGTGCAGCTACATGTGACTCTGGTAAATTAATTGGCAAATCTCAGTTAGTGGAAGAAATAACTTATTAAACTCATGAAAGAGTACTGTCAGGTGGCAGGTACATGCTGCATGTTTTCTAGTTTAGAGTAGACAAGGCTATGTTGGACTTGAAAATATCATGAGCTGATTTAGAAAACGTCCTGGAAGACAGGCTTTGCTGCCTTGTTTGTCATGTATCACGAGATGCTAGCTTACACCTTGCATAACAATGTTTCCATGGTTGATGTACTGCATCCAGCTAGGTTAGAAAAAAAAATGAAGAGTTTGACATCAGATAAGAGACACTTGCAGAACAGAGATGAAAGCAGGGGTCCTGGACTCCTGGAGTTCAAAAACTATCTTTGTTTATAGGAAAAGGTTTTTCTATTTGGCATCTCAGATCTTTAGAGGAGTAACTACAACCCAAAGTATCAATAGTGTTCAAACAATTAATCAAAAGCAAAAAAGGTACAAAGGCTTATAGGTACCTAAAGGATTTATTTTGCATTAGGAAAAGAACACTTACTAATGTTGGATTTGAGTAGCTGTAGATCACAGATGTGTCCCTCTTCATTCATTTTCCACTGTTCCAATTTCTCCGATCATGTCCTATAGGTAACCGAAAAACCAGTACCTAATTACTGGTTAGTTTATTCTGTTTGTGAAATTCTTGAAAGCATTAGTCTCAGAGAGCACGGACTATGTCTTACCCTTAACAACTTCCAAAAGAACTATAACATAAAAGTAAAATAACACACAAAAATAGAACTAGTATCTGGAACTCTTAAGCTTGTCACCTGTGCTTATATTAAATACTAAAACTATTGTGTAGGGGGAATGGATGGGCTTTAGTTTGTTCTCAGATCACTCACATCATATCACATTAAACTGGTACCTCAGCATTGCCTTTAGGTTAAGAAGCCATGTGTGGGTGTGAAGTTGGAAAGGGTTGAAATGTGATGGCCAAGCTTAGTCATCAGTTTGACTAAATTAAGAGATCCCCGAGAGGGTGGCTGATCATGGAGCACTGTTTGCTGCTCTGCTTCTCAGCAACTCTGTACAAAGCACTTCTCAGGGCTGGACCCTTCAGTCAGGAGGTTTCTGCCTTGGCACTGGTTGGCTATGAACTGGGGAAGCCAGGAGCCAAATTAAACCCTTCTCTGTGTTGGGTGTGAGGTGTTGCATCCCAGTGAGGAAAAGCTGACCTTGGGAATTCTCCCCTTTCTCATCTAATATGCAACCATCATAGAAGAGTATGCAGAATTGATACTGTTGGTTGAAAAGCAGGATGAAAATCAATATGGATAATTCTCAAAAATGTAAAATAGAAGTTATATTTGTCCCAGCTATTCTTCTTCTAAATATCTTTGTTCTTGAAAGAAAGCCAGTCATATATACCTGCCATGTTTATAGCAGCAGAATTCAGAATAGATAAGTTATGAAATCAGCTAATATATATATTAGCAGACAAGTAAATACAGAAAATCTGAATTAGGTACCAGATTGTATCTGTGTATATCAGTCATAATCAAGAGACATTTGTGCCATTTGTAGGAAAATGTATGGATCATAGATTATAATATAACATTGTTTCTCTTATATAAAAACCCAAATTATGCATGATGAAAGAAAAATACAGGCTGGTGAGATACCTCAGTGGACTAAGTGCCTGATTAGGCAAGCACAAGGACCTGGCTTTGATTCCTGGAAACATAGGCCATGCCAGCCAGGCTCCCTAGCATACTGAGACTGTCACAGAGACAAGGCATGGTGGCACATTTCTAAAATCCCAACGCTGTCGAAGCTGAAAACAGGAGGATCACTGCATGTCTGAGCTACACAGTGAGACCCTGTACCATGTACATAAAAAAGGAAAGAAAAAATGAGAGAAACAGTGAAACAGGAAGGTAGATTTGTAATGAGAAGGTGATCTGTGATGAGAAGGGAAGGAGCAAGAAGGAAGGTTGGAGAGGAATGACCTAAATGGGATATGTATATGTACCATTTGTCTAAGATAAATAACATTGTTACGTATCACAAACATATAAAATATGTTGAGTTTGACCATTCATATAGAATATGTTGAGCTAGACCATTGTGAACATTTTGCAAATCTATTTTTATATCCCAGGCCATTTGTATTTTATTAAAAGTCTTCATGTTACTATTTAGGAAGAATTTAAGTAGTGGGCATGGTGATGCACACCACGCAGGAGGACCACTGAGAGCTGGAGGCCAGAGGGGTCAAATAGCAAATTTAAGGTACTCCTCAGAAACATGTATCAATACCCTGCCGCAAAACAAAAAATAATATAAGCAAACACTTCTAACAATTCAAATTCTAACAAATATAAATATGAATGTGTCTGAATTATTTCATGAATTTTTTGTCACACTAATAGATTATAACTGAATTATGTCACATAAATTGTGTAATCTTAGGAACAACATGTTTATAGCTATTATTGAACAAAATATAATTCTATAATTTTAAGAATTATTATACCTACTTCATAAGTAAGTTGTTAAAATGTTAATATAGCTGCATTCATTTTTAAATAAATTATTTTAACAAAAATTTATAATTGCAACTTAGAAATTATGTTTATAGTTTTTAAAGAGATGACCATATTTATGATTATTATGACATGTTATCACACCATTATAAAATCTTGCCTTTGTCTTCATTATTTTGTAGAATGTCGACTGCTAAGGTAAAAGAATATGATTCTTTTCTTCTGGAAAGTATCTATGGCCATTACAATGTCTCCTATTTCCTGTTAAGGAACCAATCTTGACTTTTCCATGTGAATTTAGTTATATAATCAATTCTGCTTCAAAGTTTGTTAAGGATTATTAGTTCATAATATCTCAGGATATGGATTTTATTTATCTTAAAGCTGCATTAAGTATTCACAAAAAAATGTTGGACAGAATTATTGTATATCTAACATACTAAGAGCACTATCATTCCATAGGAAATTTATTATCTAGGGATAAAAACACTATATACAATAATCAAAGCTGCTAAACATCACAAAGGAAGCAAACAGTCCTCATAAACACACTAACGTCTGATTTGGACTACTTCAATGGCTGAGATTATTGATTAACAACCCCAATTCATCAAACATGTAAGCCACCAAAAGAAGCAAGACTTGCTTCTTTAAAAAAAAAAAAAAAAAAAAGGGAGATGCAACAACTGGACAGCATAAGCCTTAAGAAATCCTTGCCATACTGAACATTTTCTTGATTTAACCTGCTAGTTTACACATGGTGAGCCTTGTTCTTTCATCAAAAACTCAAGCAGGTTGGACAGGGTATCTTTTCTCTCTTTTATCTATTCTGATCTTCAATTTAAAACAACAGAAATCTGTTCTCTGAAGGTTACCATTTTTAAAAAATCTTCGTGAAATCAGACTATCATTATAAAAATATCTGAAATCCTGAAGAAAAATTAGTATGAAATCAATGAGCAAATTTCACTCTTCTTTTCCATCTGTTGTTAATATATGTAAATATGTAATAAACAAAAAATGAATGCATACCTCAGCTATAATTTCATTTTCTAGGAAGCTCTCCAGAAATGTAGAAAAAAACAGGAACATTAACCAGATAAAAATTATGGTAAAGAAACAAATTTCCACAATTTTCATTTGATAATGTGAGAAACATAAAACTTACATGTTAAAGATAGACAATTTAACATCAAATATCCTTGTCTCTATGTGAAGAAAACCTTTCAAACCTGCAAGTACATTAAATGCTTTAAATCCCCTGTGAAACAAACAGGTTTTATAAATTATATACTTATATCATATTTTTTCCTTTTTTTTTTCTTTTATTCAATAATTATTTACCTAGCGGATGACCATAGTACTAAAAGCCGACATAATATCCTGTCCAACCACCATTAGTGCAGATCTTGCCTCTCATAGAATTATGTGGAAGCACAGCGTTATCTATCCCAACTGTACTGTCTATACACACACATCCTGATTTTTTCTTTCTACAACCCTTCCTTTGTCTACACCTGTCAAAAGTGGGCACTCCATTGACATTCAACTAACTTAGGTGCTTGAACTCGACACCACAATCCAACACAGTCCAGAATTCTACAACCATAGTGAGTTATTCAAAGAAATTGTCGACCATATCCATTTACAGCTCAGCTTAATATTATGGGCTCATGATGTATACTTCATTTTTATACTTTTCTGCTGGATGGCTAAGACCTAGGTAGATCAAGACTTATATACCAACACAAAAACTTTATATTTCCTATGTGGTCATTGAAGTCCTCTCAGTGTTTATCTTGTAGTCCTGTACATTATTCTGTAGTTCCTTTGTCTGTGTCATCCATGCGGATGAGTCACGGCCAATGCTTGACCAGATTGCTCTCTGTGAGAGCTTGAGAGAAAGTTTTCTCTTCATGTGACTCTCCCCAGGCACACTTTAGAACTTCAATCTCTTTCCTCTGTGACTCCATAATCTCCTTGTTCAGAAAATTTGGAGCTCACCTGAGTTTCATGATGTTTCAGTACTGGTTCTCCTATGTCCTGAGTCTTAGCTGACCTTGAAAGGCTAGGGCCAAAATGTTGGCTGTCCTTGTGGCTCTTCTATTTCTCCAACTCTGACTTGTGATCTTAGGTTGTTAACCATCCAGAAGAAAAGCTGATTAGTATCCTGCAGCATATGCCATTCACTTTGCCTTATCTGACTCAATTGATAAACTGGAAACTGGAAAATGATTAAAGTGCATTTATTATACAATTTATAGGTTTTATTCTCTATAGTGAAAATTAAACATATTTGGGACTTGATCTTAACTGAACTTAACAAGTATGTGTTTCCCAGTGCTTCAGATTATTGAATAAGAGTTGAGAAGGGGAATCTTTTTAACTATTTTCTATAAATTGTTTGACAACATCTTTACTTTCTGTAGAATTAGGTAATATGTGAACGAAAACTTTTGGAAGAATACTACCTTAAGAGTGCCTCTAATTACAGTGTGACTATTAGCTATGCATAAATTTAACATATTTTCAGGAAACAATGCATACAAGTATATACCTCTGCAAATGTTGGACACACTGAAAGTACTCCTCATGATGTGAAGAGAGTTTCTGCTTAAAATAATAACAACAAATTTTAGTGGGACAAAAGAATCATTGATTTGTTGTCTTTAGTTCATAGTCAGATTACATGAGTATGATTCATTATGTGTTACTTACAAAATATAGTTTATATAAGTGTGGATACAAAAGCCTGATGTAAAATAAATTATGTCACCTAAATTATTATAGGAAAGACAGTAAGACTGTTGAAGGAGAACCTCAGTTCAGTTGTTGCTGGAATACTATAGGAAAACTTTGATTTAATGTTGGTAAAGTTTACTTTGGGGACATAGTCCAATTAGTATATTGTATAGGTTCAGGACATGGAAAGAAAGTCCTGCATATTAAAATGGAATCTGAAGGGTATAATAGATGCTTGTAAAAGGGAATTAACTTATTGTAAAGAAAAGAGTTATTGAGTTGAGAAGGGAGTGGGGGAAAAATATTTACATACATAAGCAGAATAGTTTGGACAACTATACTGTGCATTTCTGCTGGTCTATAGAAAGTAATAATTAGTATTTAATTTGTTTTGTCTCCTTTTTCAAGTGTTTGTACTTCTTAATTAATTGTACATTTCTTTCTTTTTTTCTTTCTTCTTCCAATGTTACATTCTTATATCTGGCAATATGAATAACTGGTTGGAAGACAGCACTATGCATTATAACAAATACTGTGAAATTCATATTACTTTAAGTGAAATTGTATATCACTTGTAAATTTCCTGTTTTAATTCTAATTTTTATTCTCTTAAAAATAAAAGATAATTAAAAATAAAAAAATAAAAAATAAAAACACTAACGACTAATTCAATATGCACAGAATATTCCAATTAAATTTTCACATTAGCATTGCATTTCTACAGCGAATCTCCTAACAAAGCAGCCCTGACACACAGTAGTGTACTGCAGGACAGGGTCATGCCCTGAAGCCTGCATCTGAAAAGGGCTACCTACATGTTAGTAATTGTTGAAGGATCTGATTTCATTTGGAAAAGAAAGTACTACACTGCCACCTTCTGACAATGATTTCTTCCCTTCTGAGGAAAAAAAAAATTCAAGTCAAAATAAGGTATCTACTGCTTAAATGATTTTGATAGAATTCATCTTCTAAGAGTTTAGGATATGTTTTACTTTTCCTCAAACAGTTTATTTTCTGCACTAGTCGGTACATAAAGATAATATTATGTATGGGTAAATTATAAAATTATCCTAACCTTGAACTAGACTTAACATTTTTGACTATGTTGAAAGTGCCTATGTGCCTATGTACACCTCCGTTATACAAAATGTAACATCAGTGTGTTAGTGGGGGGTGCAGCTTTGTGGTAGAATGCTCGGGAGGAGGGAAGCCCTGGGTGATATCTCAAGCACCCAACTAACAAAACAACTCAAAACTCTGAATATGGGAGGGGGTTCTGCTTATCTGTTTCTTACTGATGACATTAAGTAACAAGACTGTGACATTTTGGTGGACTATTCTTGAACATTTCCTTGGCTCTCTGCTGCTCTAAGCCAGTTAGATAATATGCTTTTGAAAATACCTGTTGTGTTTCCAGGGATAGACTTTCTTCTTCATCATCTTTTAAGTGCTGAAGAAAATAGTTCATTTGCTTAACAAAGATTTAATAGATACCCACTGTGTACTTTACTTAGTGTAATTCATAACAGGTCTAATGGAGAACAAGATGAGACTATTTTATGTTCTCTGAACATTCTAGGAGAAACATCTAGCAACTCAAGCTTATTTCTCATAGCAGTGTACTGTTCATCTTGAGAATTTTTTTTTTCTTTGGTGGAGGGAAGAATCTATAGTCTGCTCAGGGTCTCAGTACTAGATCAAAGTCATAGTAATCAGAATGTTTACAGCCTCCCAAGTGCTGGGATTACAGGCCCATGCCACCACGCCCAGTTTCAATTGCCATCTCAAAGCACCTTGGAAATGGACAGGTCAGGCCCTAGGGCTTGAATCTTGGGCCCCTGTCTGCTTGCAGGTGCCCATTTTTCAGATTTTTTAAATAATTCAAAGCTGACTGTAAACTCATTTACATAAAGTTGTTTGAGACATGATCTTACCCTGTAGCCTAGAATGGCCTAAAAAATCACTGTGTTTATTATACTTGTCTCAAACTCTTGATTTTCCTACCTTAGCCTTCCAAGTGCTAGGATTAGAATGTGGGCCACCACAACAGCTTATAAAAGTATTTTGTAAGTAAGGTGTTTTTCACGTAGTATTTGTAGTATTAATTGATATTCACATTAATTAACTTAGCATCTTGAGTTTCAAATTACTAAGAAATATTAAACTATGTTTTAGGAAATCATGTTTAACTGGTGACCATAAAAAGTTATACAATAAGGAGAAAAAAATGTGTTTTAACAGTTTCAGTATTAGGTAAGTTTGTAAGTAGCATGTATCAGGTTTAGATGATCTGAGAACATTTGGACACTACCAGCTCTACATAACCTTCTCAAATTACTCAGATTTATTTTGATATTTTGTTGTCTTAGGCAGAAAAGTATAAAGACACTGAACAATGACTTTAAAAGCTTTATATTCAAAAATGATTCCCATTAATTGAAGGGACATTGATGTTAAGGACTGGATTTCTGTAGGCCTTTTCTGCCAGCTGCCTTCTTTTTTATATTTCCTGTTGGGTTCTAAGAAATTATTCCTGTGTTCTAGAAACATTTTATTGTTCTTAATATATAAACAATGACTTTTATTTGAGTATCTCTAAGCAACAGAACCCTAAGCTTTTCATGGTATTAAACAATACTGGATTGGCAACACACTGGTATCAAGGTTGTTTTCCAAAGAAATTACTATTGGATATTAGTGAAATTAGTCATCTTCATAATGTTTGGCTACTCAAGTATATTAAAAGCATTTCTGCTTAAACAATGAGATTAGGTTTCACACAGATTTCTCTATTCTATAATTCAATGTTTTTTCCCTCAGTTTATAAGGAATCTTCCTTTGAAAACATTGTCACTTTTCAACACCTCCTTAAACATTTTCTTGTTATTGCTGTTTGTCTTTCTTTTAAAAATCCAGTTCTCTAATTTACAACCTCACTTAAAATTCTGTTCCTCCTTCAATGATATCTTAAGTTTATCTTCAGAACTTGTCATCTGTCTCATGCATTTACACCCCTGTAGAATTTATTAAAGTATGTCATTTTCTAAAAGTCTAGACAAAGCATATGCAAGATGATTATATTTGAATTATTTAGTACTCAAAATATTTTTCAGGAAAGATAATATTGGGTATTGTTCTTTCCAGACAATTAAGAATCTCTACTTGAAAGACAAGCCTGCACTAAGGTGCATATTGCCAGTTCATTAACCGTGTTATTTAAATATATTATTGACAGAGCACCATGCAGTCTATGCACTCAATCACTGAAGAAGAAATGTGAGCATGATTTGCTCCTTGTGGATACATTGTTGCTAGTTCTTGTGTTTACAAATATATAGTTTAGCCTAAAGAAACTAGGTTAAGGTAAATTTTAATAAAATGGCTTGCAGAAGAAAAATGTTCTGACATTTGGTGCACAAAGAGAATAAATAAAAGCAACTTTGAAGTATTACCAAGTCCTTCATTTTCTTTTTAGTCAAACAAGATTGGAATTGCACAAGGTTAAAGTATACATCTAACTACATTGAGAAGTTTGTTTAACTGTGAATTAAATCACAAGTGCCTCACCTTGCAGTATTAGAATTGTTTTCTTTAAAGTTCTAAAGGTTTTTCAATCTTCAATAGTTCCTCATTAAAATGCAAATACTTTAGGATTGGAAAGCCCTTAATTCAAAAGTATTTAACATTTTCTGAAGCAAGAGGGTACAATGACCTCTACCTGAATCAGTCACTGATGTTAGAAATGGAGGAAGGAAAATAGAACGAGGTCAGAAACTACCAATTTTTCCATAATAGATTTTAAATATGTTTTAATTATTAATGCTTTAATCACTCATGTTTAATTTATCTTTCACTTAATATATAGAGGTGTATTTTTCTCTCCTTTTTTCTATAGTTCTGAGGAGAGGCAAATCAAACCGATCAAGTCTAAACCTTACTATAGTGAGTAAGCTTAGAGTAACATGCCTTTTCAACAATTGGCTGCAGTCTATGTTGGTCAGCGATGTGTTACTATACCAACTACTGAAATAAGTTAAAAAAGTGCAAGGTTTATTTGGTTCACAGCTTAAAATTCCAGTTCAGAATACATTGCTCCATTGCTTTGAGCCTGTGGATATGAGCATTCTAGTGAGAGCATGTGTCAGAGAAAGCCAGTCAGCCATCCTGGTCAGTGAAGAAGAGGAATGAGTCCCACACCCCCTTCAAGAGCGCACTTTCTGAGGCAGGAGGATTGTTGTGAGTTCGAGACCAGCCTGAGCTACAAAGTGAGCTTAAGGCCAGCCTGAACTGTATAGTGAGACCCTGTCTCAAAAAGACAAAAAAAAAAAAAAAAAAAAAAAAAAAAAAAAACCAAAAGAGCGCACTTTCTTATGGTTGGAAGAAAGGTTTCCAGTTAGGCCCAACCTGTACAAGTTTCCTTCACCTCCCAATCACTGCCATCTAAAGACTACCCCTCAGCACATGGGACTTTAGGAAACACTTATCCACACAGAGCAAGGCCAATTATTCTACTGAGATATCCACTGGTGAATAAGCTCTCATCATTTTGCTAAGTGTTCTCACCAATGACACGTTGATGGAATGGAAATCTAAGTTTTTTATATTAATTTTATTGGGAAAGAAATAGAAATGAGATGATTTTAAAACAGGTTAGGACAGTTAAATAATTAACACATTGGATATAGTTGTCTTTGTAGTAGTTATTCATAATACAAAATGCAGACATGATATCTTGTCTAAACAATTAGTTCAAAACTTTCTTCCCATTGAACTAAGAGAATAGCTGCATATACATGCTATTTTGTATATATATATGTATACACACACACATATATATTTACTACAAATTGATCCTTTGTTCATATCCCCCTTTTTTGTTTACTTTTTTCAGAGATGGGAATTTTTAAAATTCATTTTAAGAAAAAAAAATAACAATGAAACAGTTTCATAACAGGTTAGTAGGACAGCTATAATAATTGATATATTGCATAATGTTGTCTTTGTAATAGTTATTCAGAAGATGCAGACATGATATCTTCTCCTAACAGAATTAGTTAGTACAAATATTTCTTCTCAATGAATGAACTAAGAGAAAACAGATCTATATCTATATAACAAAATGGTCCTTTATTTGTATCTCCCCTTCTTTTGTTTTGTTTTGTGAGAGATGAGTGTTCCACTACAGTTAGAGAAGCTGTACTTCGAGAAGTCTTTAAAGGACCTGCTCATACTTGATGCCAGAACAAAGACTGTAGGTAGTTGAATTCAGCAAAATAACTCAATATAGACCAATAGTCCATAATAGTAGTGAGTTATCAGCATCACTGGTAAATGTCAAAAGTTGTTGATTTGGAGTTTTTACAGCTCAGCATATTATGATAGCTTTACTTTTAATACCTCATGGTTACATATTTCTGCTCAATGGTTAAGACCAAGTTAAAGCAAGACCTATAAAACAAAAAATGTAACTTTTGCTATGGGGCAAGGTCATTCAAATCTCCTCAGGATTTACCCTGGGACCATGTACAGCATCTTTTAGATATCGTGTTAGTGTCAGCCATCTGGATGAGTCATGGCCATTGCCTGATGAATTTTATCTCTGTGAAAGCCTGAGAGAAATTGTTTTTCTCTAGGTGACTCTCCTTAGGCACACTCTATATCATTGATCACTTTCTTCTGTGGCCCCATAATTCCCTTGATCAGAAAATTTGGGACACCATTTAGTTACAGGATATCATAGCAGAGGTTCTCTTATGTCATGAGTACTCACGAACCTTGAAGAACCAGGGCCAAAATATTGGCTATCCTTTTAGCCCATCAATCTCTCTTAAGTTTTGATCTGCAAACTTTAGCTGTTAAACATCTAGAAGAGAAGCTTAATGATATTATCACCCTATAATAGACATTTCAGCTTAACATCACTATCTGTCTGAACATTTTAGGTGTAAAATGGAACTTCTATTTTCCAACAACCATGGGCATTATAAAATTTAAAGCCCTATATAATGTTAAAAAACAATTGCACATTTTTACACAGAAATTTAGTAATCAAACCATATACAACGTTGTAGAAGGCAATTTTATGACATTTTTGTTTTTCTTCTCTCTCGTTTACTTTCAATACCTTGTTTTTTTTTTTTTTTTTTTTTTTTTTTTTTTTTTTTTTTTTTTTTTTTTTTTTTTTTTTTTTTTTTTTTTTTTTTTTTTTTTTTTT
>PVKA01004760.1:0-61137 GCA_004027165.1 Ctenomys sociabilis | reverse complement strand
TGATGTCCACAGTGAAATTGCTTAGTTCACAATCAGCTTATACAGTTAGTGAGGATGACAGTTCTACCCATTAACCACTATTTTCAAAATCCTCATGGAAATTCTTAGGACCAACCATTATCTTAACCATCTTGTTTATATAAATGTGTGATTTTGCCCCTACCATCTTTTCTGACTTTTCTCCTTTCTCTTTCATCATTGTTTACTCCTTACATTCTCTTTCCATTTAAGTGTGTTATACCTTACAATTTTTAATTCTTGAGTTCTTACACTAGGGAGACAATATGACATTTACACATGTGTACCTGGTTTATTTCACTTATGAGTGTAACCTGGGGTTCCAACCACTTACCTACAAAGCCTTCAAGTTTGTTTTTCTTTGTAGCTGAGTAATACTCCACTGTATAAAAATATCACATCTTTTCATCCATTCCTCAAGTGATGGCCATTTTGGTTGTTTCCAATATTTGGGTATCACAAATTGTGCTGCTGTAAACATAGGTTCATATATATCATTAGGAAATGATGTTTTCAACTCTTTTGGGAAAATTCACAGAAGCAGCAAAACAGGATTAAGTCGGATTTCCAGTCCTAGTTTCTTGAGGATCCTCCACATTGATTTCCATAAAGTTTGCACCGGTCTCCATTCTTACCAGCAGTGCAAAAGGTTTCCTTTTCCCCCAGGCTCTGCAACATTTGTTGTTGGTTGATCTCTTTATGATGGTTATAGTTAATTCTTTAACTAAGATAGAGATAGTTAATTCTTTCAAATATTTCTCATGCAGTTTGATTTTTCTTCATGAAATTTTGCTTACCCCTATATCTTCAAGATTTCCACCTACTTTCTCTTCCAGATTTACTAGTTCTGTTTTAATGTTTGGATCTTTAATCCATTTTGACTTTAGTTTAGTGCATGATGATAGACCTGTGCCAAATTCCAACTTTCAACATGTAGAGAGCCAGTTTTTCGAGCATCATTTGTTAAAGAGGCTGTCTTCCTTCCAGTAAACCTGTTTGGTTTCTTTGTCAAAGATAAGATGGCTGAGACTGAAGTTCTATCTGCACCTTGTAATCTATTCCACTGATCCTCAGGTCTACTTTTTGTCAACACCACGCCGATTTTATCACAGTAGCTTTGTAGTATCATTTCAAGTCAGGAATTGTAATGCCTCCTGCCTTGTCTTTGCTCTCTTAGGTCTTTTCTGGTTCTGAATTTTAAGATTGATTTCTATAGATCTATGCTGCTGGTAATTGATATTACCAGCATATTGATATGCTGCAGTAAACCTGTATAACAATTTTGGGAGTATGGCCATCTTGACAATACTGTTTCTTCTTATCCAATAGCAGGGAATATCTTTCAATTGTCTGAAATCTTCTACAATCACTTTTTTCAGAGTAATATAATTTTCAGTAAATAGGTCTTTGACTTCTTTAGTTAAATTAATTCCTAGGTATTTCATTTTCCATGGTGGTATTTTAAAAGATAGTGTTTCTCTTATTTCCCTCTCAATGTGTTTGTTATCTGTGTAGAAGAATGCTATTGACTTTTGGGCATTGACTTTGTACTCCGCTATGCAACTGAATTTGTGTATTAATTCTAGCAACTTCTTGGTGGAGATATTTGTGTCTTACAAGTAGAGTATCATGTCATCTATAAATAATGATATTTTAAATTCTCTACCTATTCTTATTCCTTTGATTTTCTCTCTTGTCTAGTGTCTCTTGCTAATGATTCCAGAACTTCATTTAATAGGAGCGGTGAGAGAGGACATCCTACTCTTGTACCTGATCTGAGGGTAAAATTTTCATCTTTCCCTATTTAGCATTATGTTAGTAGTTGGCCTGTCATAGATGGCTTTTATCAGATTGACATAAAGATTCTGTATTCCAATTTTCTGTAAACTTTGATTGAGAATGTGTGCTGGACTCTATAAAAGCCTTTTCTGCATCAATTGAGATGATTATGTGGTTTTGGATTTCACTCTACTGATGTAGTATATTACATTTGTAGATCTGCATATGTTGAACCATCCTTACATCCCTGTAATGAATCCTACCTGATTGTGTGGTGTGTATTCTACTTGATGATTTGGTGGATTCTATTTGGTACAATTTTTTTTCTTTTGAGAATTTTTGCTTATATGTTCATAAGGAAGATTGGCCTGTAGCTCTCTTTTCAGTTGAATATTTCTCCAATTTTGGTGGCACAATGATACTTGGCTCGAGGAATGACTTTGAGAGTATTTTTCCTTTTCAGTTTCATTGAAGACTTTGAGAGTATTGGGATTATATCTTCTGTAAATTTCTTGTTGAATTTAGCCCTGAATCCATCAATGCCAGGGCTTTTCTGTCCCGGTAATTTTTTTTATTACATTTTGAATTTCATTGGCTGTTATGGGTTATTGAGAGTACTTATATCTTCTTGATTCAGTTTTTTTTTTTTCTTATTTTGTTTTCAGTACCAGGGATTTAAACTCAAGACCCTGCACTTGCCAGGCAAGTGCTAATTCTACTGAGCTATCTCCCTGACTCCCAGCTTTGGTAATTTATACCTTCCTAGGAATCTGTCTATTTTTTCTGTGTCTTCAATTCTGTGAGAGTAAAAATATTCCAAATAGCTCTTGATGATCTTTTGAATTTCCACCAAGTCTATGGTAATTTCATGCTTTTCATTCCTTTTTGCTTGAATTAGAATTTTTTTTTTTCTTTCCTGTTTTTGACGAGGGTAGCTTGGGGCTCATAAATTTTATTTAATCTTTCAAAGAGCCAGAATTTTGACTCATTAGTTCTTTGTATGTTTTCTTCATCATGATTGCATTAATTTCTGCTGTAATTTTTATGATTTCCTCCTGTCCTTGGGCTTTGGGTTTGGTTTGCTTTTCTTATTCCAGACATTTGAGTTGTACCAATAGTGTATTTATTTGTTCCCAGGTTGTTTGCCTAATGTATGAGGTAACAGCTACAGATTTCCTTTTAAGAACTGCTTTCACTGCATTCCATAAATTTGGCCAAGTTGAGTTTGAATTTTCTTTGAACTGTAGTTATTATTTACTTTCATCTTTAACCTATTGGTTGCAGAGGAGGGTGTTATTTTATTTCCTTGTATTTATGGGGATTTTGTGGTTCTTTTGTCATTTATTTCTATTTTTATTGCACTCTGATCAGATAATACACATGGGGTAAATTCTGTTTTCTTGCATATACTTAAGCATAACCTATGGATTAGTATGTGGTCTATTTTAGAAAATGTACCATGTGCAGTTGAAAAGAATGTGTATTCAGATGTGGTTGGGTGAAATACTCTGTATATGACCACTAAGTCCATTTGTTCAAAGATCTGTTTCAGTTCTTTTACGTCTTTGCTAATTTTTTTCTGTTTGACTTGTCTCTTTGGGATAAGGGGATGTTCAGTTCTTCTGTTAAGATTGTGTTATTAAATGTTAGATTTTTCATGTCCACTAAGAATTGTCTTACAAAGTTGGGTAATTCTATGTTTGGTGTGTACATCTTTGTGACTGTTACCTGTTTCTCTTTTACTTTTTCGCTAACCAGTATATAGTGGCTACCTTTACTTTGTCTGATAATTCTTGACTTAAAGTTCAGATTGTTTGCAAACAGAATTGCCATCCCTGCTTTCTTCTGAGGCCATAGGGCAAGTAGTATCCTTTTCCATCCTTTGACCTTCAGCCTGTGAATTTCTTTATGTGTTAAGGGTTTTTCCTCTATTCAGCAGATTGTTCGATTTTGCTTCCTGATTCACTCTGCCAGTCTATTTCTTTTAATTGATGAATTGAGTCCATTTACATTAAAGATTGTAATTGAGATGTATTGACCTATGTTTGACCTATTGTTTATCTCTTAATGCTTATTTGTTTTTCTCCTGAGTTTAACTGTTTGTCCTTTTTGGTGGATTCTTTCCATTCTCATTCATGTGCTTGTGTTCATTTTCATCTCTCTTTAGAATGTTGTTTAGTAATAAATGTAGAGTTGGCTAGGTCATCTTGAATTTCTTTAGTTGTTCTGTGTCATGGAAATATTTCATTTCTCCATGAAACTTGAAAGAGAGTTTTGCAGGGTATATGAATCTGTGTTGGAATTTGTTTACTTGCAAGAGTTGAAGTACTTTGATCCATTCTTTTCTTAGCTTTATGTTTTCAGAAGAGAAATCTGCTCTTATTCTGATGAGTTTTCCTTTAAATGTGATGTTTATTTTCCCTAGTAGATTTTATTAAACTGTTCTTGTGTTGAATTTTTGGTGTCTTTATTATTATATGTCTGGATATGATTTTAAGTGGCTTGATGTTAGTTGGAGTCGTATATGCCTCAGTTGCCTGAGTGTCAGATTGTTTCCTCAAACTATTACTTCTGCTCATATTCTTTTTGTATTGTTTGTGTTGAATCCTTCTGTCTCATTGATTCCAATTAGTCTTATGTTGGTCATCTTTGCATCGTGTTGTAGATGTTGAATTATTTTTTACTGCATCCTTGTTGTTTATAGAAGAACTTTCCTTACCTGTTCACTAGTTGTAGTGATATCTTCAAGGTCTGAAAGTCAATTTTCACTTTCTTTCAGATGGTTTTGCCAATTTTTAATTGAATTTTTAATGTCTCGACTATCTCAAGAATCAGCTTCATGCATTCTATTTCTTTTCTCTATTGCTCATTCAAGAGTCCCATCAATTTTCTATTCTCTATTTTTATATGTGTCTTCTTTAGAAGCACTTAGTAATTCTTCCAGGATAGTTATCATTTCTTTTTTATTTCAGAATTTATTTCTGATCTGATGTCCTCTATACCTCTTTATGGTTATTTCTTTACTTTAGACACTATTGTTTCAGAGATTTCAGGTGCATGACTTCCAGTTTCTTCTATGCTAGTGTCTCCTGCATTTGTTCTGGGTGGGCTTAAGTCCTAAGAATGCATTTTACTCCTTCTCTTTGTCATTTTGTGTAGCACTGTTCTCTTACCTTTGGTGTGGAAATTTGATTCAGTTATTATCTAAGCACCTACCGATATTATTACTCAAGAGAGATCATGTGTTTAAGGCAGTTACGGTTTTCTATTTACAGTAAAACAACTTACAACACTAATAATGGGTGGTGAGATTTAGTGATTCACAAACTTTTGTGTGTAATGGGTTTATGTTTTAAATCATAAGCGCAAACATTATGATTGTGCAGCTAAGCAAATATTAGATTGGGACTATATATATAAATTAGTTCCCTAAGTTCTGTCTGTTTACCTCCCCCTTGATGTATGTGGAGTTTTCCAGGAGGACTAGTTCACCCCAGTTACCTGTTGCCACCTCTCTTCCTTCAAAGAGAGAATACTCACGAAGGTCAGGGTTTAGCAGAGTGCCTTAGCTTACAGGGTCAATCTACCAAGTTCAAACTCATCCAGCTGGACTCGTGTTGGGTCTGGCTCCTGTGCTTTGTTCCTTCCTGCTCAGTGTAGTTCCTCTTTGGCCCGCCCCAAACCTACCTTGGCACTGCAGCTTGGAGTTCCCCTCTGGCCGGTCCCAAGCTGACCATGGCGCTGTGGTTGAATTCCTGTTTAAAAATCTAGGATTAATAAAAGTGAAAGTTTTTCATGTGTTACTGCAACCAATATTTTGGTACAGGTATTGGAACATATTACTTAATTATCATAATGTATTTTACTAAGCACAGCACAGATGATACTTCCTGATTGAAAATCATGTTAAAAGTTCTAATTATCTGCTCTGAGAATGTAGATCAGTGTACATAATTTTCCTAGTACATGGGAGGCAAGGGTTTCATTCACAACCAAGATACCAACAAAAACTCACTAATAGTATTTTTGGTTCATCTATGATATATATAGCCTGTGAAGATCTCTTTAAGTAAAAGAATGAATAAGCTCGTGTGCCTTAAGTTATGCTGGAGAGTTAAACTATATTGTACATTTTAAAAGTTCAAAATCAAACAGAAAGTTTCTTTTTTCTTTTTTCTTTTTGTATTTTAGGGAAGAGTTTACAGAGCGGAGTCCAATTGGACTCCCAAGAGCTGGGATTGCAGGAATGTACCACCACACCCAGTCTCAATTGCAGTCTCAGTGCCCCCTGGGGGCTGGGCCAGCACAGCAGGTCCAGGGATCTAATCCCTAGCCCCTGTGACTGCTTGCAAGCACTTCAATCCACTGAGCTATTTGGCCAGCCAACGAAAGTTAATTATTGTTGGCTTACTTAACTTTAACATAAAGGAAAAATAAATGTTTCCTTTTTTCAGTGAAGGATGATTTGTAGTTTTATTTAAAAATAAATGGCATTAGGGCCGGCGGTATAGCTCAGCAGACTAAGCGCTTGCTTAGGTAAGTGCAGCTGCCAGGGTTCGATCCTTGCTTCCGCTTGCTGCACCGGTCCCACCTTCGGGTGCTCTGAGCTGGCGATAGCAGCACAAGAAATGTCTAAGTCCGGGCGCGGTGGTGCGCGCCTGTAATCCCAGCACTAGGGAGGCAGAAAGCAGAAGGATCACTGTGAATGTGGGCTGCATAGTGAGACCCTGTGTACAAAAAAAAAAAAAAAAAAAAAAAAAAAAAAAAAAAAAAAAAAAAAAAAAAAAAAAAAAAAAAAAAAAAAATAAATAAAAATAAATAAATAAATAAATAAATGGCATTAATTATGAGTGGATTTCAACTGTTTTTTTTTTTTTTTTTTTCAGAACCAGGGATTGAACTCAGGCCCCTGACATTGCCCGGTAGGCACTTATTCTACTGAGCCATCTCTCTGGCACCCAGATTTCAACTTTTAAGCACTCCTTCTATCCCCAAAATTCACACTAGACCTTAAATGTACTGGTTTGTTTTTGTGCAGTACTTGAAAGGAAGATTTGACACCACGGAGAATAAACTACTTTTCTGAAAATAGAGATGTCCTCAGATAAATCATACCATCAAATGTTATAATGTCAGCAGTTTCCAATGTCTGAGAAATTACATTATAAGAGCCTGTACTGTCTGGCATGGATAAGTATCCATTCACATTCATTCTAAGGTATATAAGTTGCCTTTCCATGGTTGTTATAGTCAAGTTGGTGTGCTAAAAGGAAATGGGGCAAGGTGGATAGCGAAGAGCTTTGGTGTACAAACATTCAAAGCTCAGAGAATCTGGTGAGTGATTCCATGTGTCCCAGCCTTGACTGCAGTAGGACCCATGTGTTGTGTTCTAGCTGATTAAAAGCTATGTTGTGCATATTAGTTAGCTTTCCCACTGCTGTACACAACTCCCAATATCTATGACTTAAAAAGCAGGAGATGTTTAATTTGGCACACATTTAAGAGTTCAGTGTTTGGATAGCTGCCTCAAGGCAGAAAAGCTTTGGTGGAAGGGTGTCATAAAGCCATGTGGCTTAATTTGTGGTGACCAGGAAAGAGAGCCAAGAAACAGTGCCAGAGAGAAAGGTATGTGAGACCAGGCTGAGACTCAAGCACATGACTCCACGTCCCACCCAGACACCTAAAAGTGTGTTTGCGGAAACCATTCCATGAATTCTCTAAAAGCATCCTAAAGTCAAAGTCAAACAAGTTGAATCAAGTGGACACTCCACCCTAACCACTACTATATCTATGTCTGTACCTGTATCTGTATCTGTATCTATATCTATCTAATCTATATTTATATCTACATATATATATAATTTCTTTCTTATTATTCCATGAAAACTTGGAAGCAAAATATTCTTCCTGACAAATTCTGATGAATATCTGCATCGGATTACATGAAGACCCAAAGCCATGCGGCCATGGGTGTCTTAAAGTTTGTTGGCCTGTTCTTGTTAGTTAATCTGACAAACAGCAGGCTTATGTATTTTCCTGATAGGTTTCTTTTCAAGAAGCAGCTCAGAAATTGTTTCTCTGAATGAGAGATTATTGATTATCACAGGTAAAAATCTCAGAGGATATCAAAGTTCTTGGAAGAAGTTCAAGCTTCTTAATTGAGGCTGTATAGAAAAATCACTGTAAAGAATTCTTGTGAAAGTAAAAATAGTCTGACCTCTTTGAGAGAAAACCTTGGACAATATTTCCAGTGATGTGATCAGAATATAGAGCCTAGATATTAAAAGACAGGTTCTAAATATTACCTTTAACTAGCAAGGTCTTTGAGAGGAAAATGGAGGTTAGATTGCTGTGTTGCCTGGCCAGTCCTCTAAATGCCACCACCTTGGCATACAGAAACCAATGCTGGTCACATTTTGTGACTATTCTGGTAATATTATCATTTAAAATTATCATGTTTTTTTAAGTTTCCTCAAAATGTCCTGCTCATTGAATTCATATCAAAGCTTAGTGACCTATGTGTCAGGTCAAGCATTTAGAGTCATTTTTCTTTCACCTTTTCTCACTGCACTTGAAGGATATTCGTCAAAGAAGTAGTGTGTCCACTGGGTTACTTCTGGCAAGTTCTTGGGCTTTCCACAAAGGTTACCAATGAGAATGTCATTTACAAAAGACTCCAGTGCTCTCAACTTCTTTTAGATAAGAAGAGGTGGAGGAAAGTCTTGTGAGCTGCAAAATGCTTCATATATGGCTTCTGAGGGAAAAGAGGCAGAAAGGTGCAATGGGAAAAACTGAGCTTGGAGAGGCAGGATTTTCATGCAAACCTTGGCCACTTCCTCAGGCCACTGTCAGGCCACTGACTCTCAGGTACCTGCAGTCTTATCTGAAAATGGAGACAGCAGACCCAGGAATGAAGGATGATGCCAATGACCCATCCAGGGGCGCATAGTCTGTTACTATGCATCCCCTAACCACCATGAACTCCAGCGTCCTCTTTCTATGTCTGCACTTGTCTGTTAATGGTCTGGATTTAGAAACAAATTTATGCCTACCTCTACTCCCTAAAGGCTGAGGCTGAAGGCTTTTTTAGGAGACTCATCATTTTTCAAGAATCAAAATGTGTAAGTCGAGGACACCCAAGTGATGTTCCCCCACAGACAGTGCCAAGTGGTACAATTAGAAATACACGAGTCAATGACCACACAACTTTCAAGGCTGGAGGGTGCTTCTCGTACCTCACCCATTTGTCTTTCTCTTTGCTGCATAGTGAATCTGATTTTGAGGCAGGTTTTATTGAGCCATAGTTCTTTTCTCATTTACAACCTTTGTAAAATTGCATATAGTACTTTGTAATATGCCTTTCAAATAGTGAGTACAATGTCTAGAATTAATATAAAAAATAATAAATTTCTCTAAATGGATAGTGCAAATCATTTAACAAAACTTATTGTGCAACCTTGTAATGAATCTTCAAATTTTGTTTCAGGTTTAATTTCTAGATCCAGCAGCCCAGCGAACCATGAGCTTTATAGAAAAATAAAGAAAATTAAGCAATTCCACTAATGCTTACATAAAGGTGTACTGCAATGTCTAGTTGCATTGTACTCTCAAATAGATATTGAATGAATAAGTGATTGAAAGAAAGATAACAAGAACATGAAAGAAAAGTAAATTTTTATCCTTGTTAAACTTGACATTTATGAAAATTTGTGTTAAAATATACTTAAGTATTTTTTGCAAGAAATCCCAACAGAAACTTTGGAAATATTTTTCCATAGTAAAGAAATCTGTTTTAGTATTATAACTGTATTTGGTAAATACATAAATTTCTTTACAGGCAATTGGGACCTTAACAAAGTTACCTTGATACTATTATATTTAAAATACATACTTTTTTTTAAAAAATCAGCATTTTTCTTTCTCTTTGACCATACAAAAAATTTAAAATTATTATTTTAAGTATGGCTGGAGTTCGATGCCTGACATTCCGTGCCAGGCACACCCCGGGGCACACCGAGAGGGCCACTGAGACTGGGCAAAGTGGTGCACACCTGTAATACCAGCACTTGGGGGGCTGAGCACGGGAGGATGACTACAAGACTGATCTGTGCAGTGAGACGCAGTAGACCCTGTACTAGATACATTAAAAAAAAGAAAGATTTTAAGAAAGCTTGTTCCTTTTTGAAGGACAGCTCATGGCACTTGAGATTGATTCCGTGATAGTTTGTGATGAATCAGCACAAAATTTTAATAAGAATATTTTTAGATGCAAGCGAAACTAAGGAGGAAATGTTTGGGTATATGATGGATATCAGTTAACCACTTGAATATATTCCTTCTTAGAAAACAGAAAAGGCTATCTTGACTATAATAGAGCACGGAACTCTTGTTTTGCTCTGTACAAACAAACTGCAATGCAGCACTATCAGTCCACACCTCCCTTTGGAGGAGTGAGTTATAAACCATGGAACTCCTCCCCATGCTGAACTGACATCCAAGCAGGAGTGGGTTGTTCGTCTCTCACATGTTTTCTTTGGTTTTGCCAGTTGATGCACACTGGCTCCCTTTTATAAATTTGATTTTTTTCTTTGAACTCTGTATTAAGGGAGGAAAACAGGTGTGGTAGAGCAAACAATATGAGGGTTATGCTTCTTCTGTTCCACTTCTTTCATCCCTGATTTACTGTTAAGATATTTGTAAGAATCCCTAAAAGACTTAGGCAGACTTATGTCAAATATAGTTATGAAATCTGTGCTAGTGCAGTGGGTGGTTAAGTTTTGATTGTTTAGACTGATTTGTATTATCTTGAATGTAGACAAAAGATTTTCTGGAGCAGAAAAATAACTGCTTATTACTTAGAGAAAGAAGGATCAAGGTTCGATCCTGCTGTGCCATGTTGGCCCTGCCCCAGTGGCTCACTGAGATGGGGACTGAGACTGGGCATGGTGGCACGTACCTGTAATGCCAGTGCTTGGGTGGCTGAAAACAGGAGGATCGCTAGGAGTCCAGTCTATGTAGTGAGACCCTATAGACCCTTACTAAATACATAAAAATTTCCTTAGTTGCTCAAGCCCTAGATTTGCCAATTACCCATGTGTGTTAGTGCAGAGGAATCCAGAAATTCTGAATCAGAATTCATGAGGCTAGAACTGTCCATTTCTCCTCTTTTGAGAGTGAGAGAAACATTTACCTCCTAATGTGAATATATTCTTCTTTGGAAGATAAGAGAAAAGGAAAACATGTATATTACCCTTTCAGATTCAAATCAAAATATCAGTGTTTACAGAAGGAAGAAAGGCTTCTCAGTGATTGCAGATCTGTTGGAAATCTGATTTTCTTTCCTGGTGAGAATGTAAGCCGTCACCTCTGGACAGGTAGACTTTTCCAGATGGCCTATGGTCATCTGCTTAGTAAATCTCAGAGTTAAACTTTGACCTGGTTGCTGTAAAGTGCTTTGAAAACAATAGGTATAAAGAAACATGAAAATATACACTTCCCCAAAGTAGTGTCTTCTCAGAAGCAGCCTAATATATTTTAAAAAATAACTTGGCTAAAGACAGTACTCCCATGTTCTCATAATTGGTTAATTGGTAAATTTTCACCACTGATTGAGGAAATAGTCCTAATTTAGTTTCTGATCTATTTTGAAAATGTGGTCCTTAAATGTGTTGCAAGTAGTATACTGGTACATCTGTTCTATACTTTCATCTAATATTTGTCATTGAACATTACATATCATAGAGAAATGATATGTAATGTTCAATGATATTAACAATGACTTGGAGCAAGTGGAGGATATCATATTAAGTAAAATAAGTTGGGAAAACACGTGTTTCATGCTATAAACTTGATCTCAAGGAGAGACAGAGAGAGAGGAGAGGAGAGAGAGAGAGAGAGACTAGATCAGTGCCCTCTAGGTTTGGTAAAGGTGAAAGAAGAAAATATTAAGATATTAAATAACAGATTACAAATTACTTTTTAGGACCAAAAACTTACGTTATATGAAGAACTAGAAGAGAAGAATTTGAGTTTCCAAATATGTTAAAATAAGATGAAAATGTGAATTATTTTGCTTTAATGATTTATTGTACATCAAAAATAAATTCCATACATGGAATTATCCACAGTGCACCTCATGTATATGTACAACTTTTTGGGGGGGAAGTGGGGATTGAACTCAGGCCCTTGCCAGGGAGGTACTTATTCTGCTGAGCCTTCTGCCTGGCCCTATACATACAATAATTAAACATTTACTTTTTTAAAAATAGGTAACCTTTAGTAAGAAGCAAAGGTTTCTTAAATGGTGTAATATTTGTGAGAGTTCTGATTTTAGTGCAAATATGTTGTCATCCCGAAAGATTATTGTTTTAAAGTCTCACATGATTTTGCGAAGGTAAATAAAGAGTAGTATTAAGCCTAAATTATAAGAGATATTAACATAGACCTTGAATCATTCACATGAGAGCTACAAAAATCCTGGTAGCTGCTGGTATTGAAAAGGTCTGAGGGTAACTTTCTCTAATTTCATTCACAGTGTTAAGAAATATGTGCTAGATGGTTTCTAAAGAAATTTTATGGGTAATGATACCAATTAGTTTATAAAATATCCTTCATTTTTTTATTTTAAAAATGCTTTGCGTTTCATTTTTTTTTTAATACCAGTGATCAAACTCATGACCTTGCACTTGCCAGGCAGGTGTTTTTGCTACTGAGCTATCTCCCCAGTACCCACATTTATTTTAAATCTCAATATTTATCATATAAAGTTTTATGAGTAGGAAATATATTTTCTTTTCTTTTTCTTTTTTGAAATAGAGAAATATTTTGGAAAAGTATAGGAAATTTACATTAGACCTAAGAGATTATTACAGTTACAGATGCATGAAAATATTGCCATTTATTCTGGAATGATTATTGAAATGGCATACTTGATCTCAATATTGTTTGAATGAATTAACATTTTTTAAATAAATAAAACTTTTTAATTAAGTAGGAATTTAACACAACAAATAAAGCCTGATATATTTAAAACATTTTATAATTAATGTAGTTACAAACATTATCCTGAAGATCTTCACTGTAAAACATGCTTTTCATTTTTTATTTATTTAACTAAATTAATTTATTTATTTATTTTCTGCCGAACGAGGGATTGAACTCAGGCCTTTGTGCTTGCCAGGGAAGCACGCATTCTACTGAGCCACCACCCTGGCCCCAAAACATGCTTTTTAAAAATTCAAGAAGTAGGGCTGACCAAATAGCTCAGTGAATTACAGCACCTGCTTAAGTAGACGCAGCGGTTGGGTTTCGATCCCTGGTGTGCAGTGCCTGTCACGCTCCCTAAGCATGGTGAGAAGGCGACTGAGACTGGGTATGGTGGCGCATGCCTGTAATCCCAGCTCTTGGGAGGCTGAACACATGTGAATCACTGAGTCCGATTTATGTATTGAGACCCTGAACACCCTATAGACCCTGTACTAAAATACAAAAAAAGTTCAGTAATTTACAATCTATGATATTTAAAGGCATGTTTACAGAAAAAAAAAAAATAGAAGAGCTTTAAGTAACAGGTTATGTTTCATAGATCATCTGAAGTGCATCTAATAATATTTCAATGAGTTAATAGTTTAAAGCTGTCTTAGTACAAGCAGATAAATATTGAGATTCTTCAAAAATACAGTTCTTTTACTGTTAAAAATATGTAACACTCATACCATAAAATATGCAGGAAATTAGGTATTACTTTAAAAATGTCAACTCAGTGATGCCTATTGTCATTTTAAAATTGTGCGAAATCATATTAGTATTTTCAGTGACACATTGTCTTTCATTTTTCAGATAATTTTAAGAGTAAGAAGAAAAGTCATAGAATAAAGAAGTAATATCCTATCAATGACAGTTTATATAAACAGCTATTTCTACTGGAGGTAAAAGAACTTGCAATACAAGTGAGAATTCTAATAGTAATTGATTTGCAAGAGGTAATTGCTGACATGTTTTCCTGTCAGGTTTATTTTCTGTGATCAAATTCATTTAAAAGAACCTATAGTATGCAGAATGCTTTCTTTGTTTTGATAGAGCTTGAGGAGTCACAAAGCTGTTTCCAAAGCTTGTCAAAGTGTGGGAATTCATTGGGCTACCTTTCTTGGTGGAATAGAATCAAAGTAGAATTAATAACAATGAGAAATAAACTGCCTTTGCTTCAATGCAAAGTTGTGTATAATTTACTCTATAAACCTGAATTCAGCTGAAACTTAGCAGGGAAAGAAAATTTAAAAAAAAAAAAAAAAAAAAAAAAAAAAAAAAAAAAAAAAAAAAAAAAAAAAAAAAAAAAAAAAAAAAAAAAAA
The DNA here is from genome assembly GCA_004027165.1 of Ctenomys sociabilis. Taxonomy (NCBI): domain Eukaryota; kingdom Metazoa; phylum Chordata; class Mammalia; order Rodentia; family Ctenomyidae; genus Ctenomys; species Ctenomys sociabilis. The sequence goes on along the minus strand of PVKA01004760.1, from coordinate 46,992 downwards.
CCTAGTATTTGTAAAAAGTGATAAGGAATACTTTCACATTAGGTTTAGCATTAAACATTCTGATAGTAAATGACAATACAGTATTTTGTAATAAGAGGGGACAGAAGGAAAGAAGATGTACCAGCATCTTTAAAAGCAGCACAAAGATTTTTCTGAATCACAAATCCAAAGTGCCTAAGCAAACGCTGCCAGGGAAGTGTTAGAATGGCCCTGGACAAAGAGATATACATCCAGGAAATTAGGTTTTTCTCTTTTTTTGAGGTTGAAGCCTATAATTATGCTCAATAAGATAGAAAAGAAAAGACCATAATATGCTGGCTTAATCATCTTCCTATTCAATAGGATGTGTCATGGATTTGTACCTGAAATCCTCCACATCTGTGTGTGAGCTAGAGAATAGCTTGCTTCTTTCTGAACCCACATCTAAAAAATGATCTGATTAATTTTGAGAAGAGTAAGAGTAGACCTGTCCTAAGAACCCACATGTGAGCAAAGGCACATATGAACTCACATTGAGAGCAAATGTTTTATGATTCATGGCTTACATAGAAAGATAAAATGTCATGTACTATATCCCATATAATGCAAAGCTGATATAAGGTCCCTTTTTCTCCATGTAACAAACTATTGCATTCTATATTTCTAACATTTTCATGATGCAGTGAAATAACAGGAATGGAACATAAAATTCCACATACTATACAAACAAGCACACAATAAGGATTTAAGCAATGATCAAACAATACATCTAATATTTATAATTCCTTATCCAATAGTTTTAATATAAGATATATATTATAATTTTTATAAAATAATATTTATTATATTAATACCAAATCATCTAAACAATTACCAAGGATTTCTAGCTATGCTTCTAATTTGTGGCCTGTCCTGGTTACTAGATAACAAAGCTATTCACACCTCACTGAGGGAATGAGTCTGTCACCAAGATGGTCCTGATCTCCATGAATGAGATGGAAGGATCAGGTAACTGTAGAGTTATGAACAAAATAGTTACTGTTAGGATTAATAAAGATAGCAAATGCTGTCTCAGTGACTTTTCTCTCATTCCTGGGACAAAATACCTGACACCTAAAATTAAGGATGGAAAGGTTTATTTAGTTCAGTTAGTGGAGATTTCAATCCATACTCAGCTGGCTCCAAGGCAAAGCAGCACATGGAAGAGAACAGAAGCTTATGGTCAAAGAAAACAGCAAAGAACAAACAGAGGAGCAGTGGATGTGCCAGCTAGCAATGCTCTTTCTTGCCTTATATTGTGTGAAGGTGACATATCGCAGGACAGGCGTATCACTCATAACCATAAGCCTTAAATTAGATCATGAATTAATCACGGAATCTAGGAGCTATCCCACTGAGTGTATAAAGCTTTGGGGGAACAACTACACACAAAGCATAACACTTTCTATTTGAAAGAAAGAAGAGATTGCACCTTTGGAGAATCAAGAGCAAAGTTGGAATGTATCATTCCAGGGTCCCTGTGTCTTCTCTCACTCCTTGGTCTTAGCAAGATCCTGCCTCTACTACACTGCAAATATTTTCTTCACAACCACAAATGTAGCTATCCAATTTGAAAACAGATAACTTAGAATTTTCTTATGCTCCTGAGGCAACAAAAGAAGTACCAAGGAGACTCATACCAATAATATTTAACAGCTACAATTTCACAGGGTTTACAAAAATATTCCACACACAGCACTAAACAGTTTACAAACATATTTAAGTTAATACTTAAGCTGAAAATATATTATACTTCTTTATTTCATTGACCAATGGCATATGCCTTTTAAAATTGATGAAATGTCATAGTTTAAGATTAGTTTCTATATTTTATTAGTGACAAAACAAATGTTAAATTCTTATTTGGCATTTAATGGAAGTTAGCACTTTTCTACTTTTAGAATTGAAAAAAGTAAGCCTCTAATGTCTACCCTTTATCAATTACACATGAGTCAAATCCTCAACTGCATGGTTAGACATTTCTTTTCTAAATTGACATAGTACATTATTTGCTGTATTCCCTTATCTCTTATGAGCAAGCCTAAAGCATGGAATCTTATCCAATTCAAAATAATAATATAATATTTTGAAAATTAGTAACATTAGAAAAATTCCAACATATGGAAAATTCTTGTTTGCAATTTAAAGACGGATGGGGCCATGTGTTCAGAAATGTAGGCAGCTTCAAAATGCTCACAGCTGCTCCAGTTCACAGCGAGTGTGGGAATAAAAGTTGGCACCTTAAAGACTCGACATAATGAGTAATAAATCAAAGTTAGGGACTAACACCCTGAGTGAGTTTCTAAGCAGGTTTTTTCCTAGACCTTCCAAGAAATGTGCAGCCTGGTCAAAGACACAGTGTATAAGAACGAAATGTGAACCCCTGCTCAGGGAATCCAGGGAATGTTGACTGAGATTATCAACTACAGAATATGAGGTAGTAAATAGATATTGGGGAGGGGTGTATTTCAGGACTTAGGTGTGAACCTGACCCATTCTCACTGGGGTACACGCCCTTCCATTTTTATTATTTATTTTTAAACTTTGAGATACAGTCTCTTTTAACTTGTTAAGTTGCCGAGGGTTGACTGAGGCTTGTGTTCCTCCTGCTTCAGCTTCCCAGACTGCTGGAATTATAGGTATGAGGTAGCTTTGTGGTACCTCACCATGCCTAGATTTGTGGTATTTTTTTTGTTTATAGCAGTGAAAGAACTAATACAGATTTGATGTCAGAGAAAGAGATGGACAGACCGACATACAGGATAATAAAAAGCATTGCTTAGCATCACTGTGGATCCATGACAGGGCATTGTTTTCTTCACTACTGCAATAAAAAACACTGAAACATAGACTCACACACCTTCTAATTTTTCTTCCTTTCAAATAACACAGGATTTTAAAAATATGGTCTGTTTCTCAGTATCTCAGTAAAACATTAAAATCACTGCCTACATGGCTATACACTTTATTATTAGTATGAGGAAACAAGGATTTTTCTGCATATGATGCACTAAACTTTCTGAAGATTAAGGAATTGAGTAGTTTGTAGAGGGCTGTAGATGTGTGATGAAAGATGTTTCACTGTGTCATGTTTTTTTGTATGGAAAAACTCAACAGCTCTTTCTAAACAGTGCTTTAGCATCTGTATCATTACTGTTCATTTTACAAAAGTGCAAACATGTGCAAAAGGTGTAGAGAATTTGCTGTTTGATGTGGAAGGGCATGCTCCTTTCTATGCTGCTTTCAGTTGTGGTCTGCTGCATGTCGTGAGAGTACTTCTGTGGCTTTAAAAAAGAATGGCAAAGAAACATAGGGAAGCTATGCTGTTGTATGATACTCAACAGATTTTTTTTAATTTTATCTTTTTTTTTTTTTTTGTCTTTTTGAGACAGGGTCTCACTGTGCAGTTCAGGCTGACCTTAAGCTCACTTTGTAGCTCAGGCTGGTCTCAAACTCACAACAATCCTCCTGCCTCAGCCTCCCTAGTGCTGGGATTACAGGCCTGCGCCACCACGCCCGGCTGATTTTTTTTAATTTTAAAGAGAATAATTTTTTAAAAATTTTAAAATGACACAGAATTTCAAAACAAGGTGATAGAAAATCAACAATATTTCTCATAATCAATATTATTCTTTGCAAAGTAGCTACTTAGATTATTATTTACAAGCATGAAAAATTGGTCAAAATCTTTTAAAGAAATTCAGCATGAACTGTGCCTTTCAATAAACTAATATATATTAGTAGTAAAATTATCTCAGCTGTCTTTTGTATGTGCATATATATTTAAGTTAAATATAACTATATATTATTAAATATAATTAAATAATAAATTAAAATATGTATAATTACATATTTAAATTAAATTCAAAGAAAGACAGGAGAAATTCTCTGTTAACAAGCATATAATAGGGTGAGTTGAATGTATAATATTGTTTTAGAATTAATTTTGTAACAAACTAACTAATTCTTTGGAAAGAATTTTGAAAAATCCAAGGTAAATGTACCAAAGATCAGCAGCATTATAATGAATTAAATTTTATCCCATAGTATTATCACAAAATATTGCAGTTCTCAGCTGAGGAGATAGGTCAGCAGTCTCAGAGCCTTCCTGGCAAATGCAAAGACCTGAGTTCAGTCTCAAGTACTGTATGTCATGCAGGACCCAGAACCCTGGGTTTTGAGAGCCAGCTCTGACACTGAAACAAAGCAGGGTGACACATACCTTTAATCCCAGCACAGAGGAGGCTGAGACAAGAGGATCACTATTAGTCTGAACTGCCTAATGATACTCTGTACCCAATAAATAATTAAAAAACAAAAAAAATTAATAAAAATTTTTACAGTTCTCATGGGATATTTTTTTCAGAGAGATTATGAAATTGCTATATGAATGGTAAATTGTACCACTAGATGAATTTTTAAAATTATTAAAATATCATCTCTTTTTTATTAACTTTAATGAGAAACAAATAACAATGAGACAGTTTCCAAGCCAATTAATAGGGCAGCTTAAATAATTAATACGTTGCATATTATTGTATTCATAGTGGTTATTCATAGAACAAGAAGCAGACATGATATCCTGTCCAAACATTAGTAGTACAAATCTTTATTCTCATTGAATTAAGAGAAAGTAGCTGTATATCTATCATAACTATTTTGTAAGTACAGATACAAAATGGTCCTTCATTTTTATCCCATTTTTGTTTAGTGGGACATGGGTATTCCATTGTCATTTAAATATAGTAGGTGTGTGAATTCAGCAATAATCCAATATAGTCCAGTAGTCCATAATACTAAAGGGTTATCCAAAGAACAGGTAATGTCAGAAGTTGTTTACTTGAGCCATGTACAGCTCAGCATATTAACATGGCTTTACTTTTCATACCTCATTATTATACTTTTATGCTGTATGGTTAAGACCAAAATGAAGCAAGACCTATATACCAAGAAAGGTAACTTGTGTATCTGCCAAGGTTAGTCAAATCCTCTCAGGATTTACCCTGAAACTCTGTACTACAGTTTGTAGATCCTTTGTCAGTATCAGCCATGTGGATGAGTTACGGCAATTGCCTGACCAATTTGCTCTCTATGAAAGCCTGAGATAGTGTTTTCTCTCCATGTGACTCTCCTTAGGTACATTCTACATCATCAATCTCATTCCTCTCTGGCTCAATAATCTCCTTGATCTGAAAATCTGAGACACAACTGAGTTATACAATGTTACAGTACAGGTTCTCTCATGTTCTGAGTCCTTACTAACCTGGAAATTCTAGGGCCAAAATATTGGCTGCCTTTGTAACCCTTGTTTTTCTCTAATTTTGGTCTGTAAGCTTAAATTGTTAACCCTCCAGAAGAGAAGCTTCATGATATTATCACCCTATAACATAGGCAGTTGTGCTTAACTTCACTATCTGTCTGAATATCAAATATCTTAGGCATAATTTGGAATAGGTATTTTCCATCAAGTATTTATATTGTTAAACTTTAAGTCTCTACAGAATATGAAGAAAAAATAAATAAATATTTTGAAAAACTAGACTAAACAATTACATATTTTTACATGGAAATTAGAAATCTAACCATATACAGCACTGTAGCAGGACAGTCCTGCCCTAAAATATTCTTTCTATGGACACATGTGCTATAAATTCCCATGTTTGAATGCAGAGGACCATCCATTCTCTGTGATATTAGCAAACACAAATGCGTTTTTATCACTCCATGTACTTCCATCCTCATATCCCACTCAGTAAAATTTCTTCACTGGGTTTGGTTGGGGTATTTGTTGTTGTTCCAGCCATCAGGAACTGCAACTGCTGACTTGGAAGACTACCTTCAGGGTACCAAAACAGGTTTCAGCACACAAAGAAGAACCAGAAACATCTGAAAGTGTTTGTCCACATAAATAGTCAATTTAGCATGTTTTGGAATAAGTCAGTCTTTTCCAGATATTTCCTATCTGCAGGTGGTTAAATCCACACATTTAGAGCACATATATAGGGAGGTTCAACTATATTATTATTTAAATATAGGTGTTCAGGGTTGATCTACTTCTGAAATATTTGACTTAAGTACCATTAACCATCATAGAATGTCGAGTTCTAATGCAGGATTACTCAGGTATTAGATGACGGTACCCACATTCCTCATTGCTAACTACAGCACAGGTGACCTGTGATGGGATGGCAATGCTGGGAATACTGACTGGTAGGATATTTCTAGCTTTGGGGATGATTGTAGGAAATAGTTATTATACAAACAGAGAAACTTTTTTACCAAATTAGAAAGATATGGACAACCTTAGTTCAGGCAATCAGAAAATTAAAGCACAGTGTAAAATCAGATCTTCATCTCAGCCAAATGTCAGAATGAAGAGCAAGGGCAAAATGAAAAATAAACAGAAAATTAGAGAATAAAACTCTCAGAAAGACCACAGTGAAGGCTTAAAGCTTTGATTGGGAATATTTGAATGATGTGTGTTGTGTTGGGATTCTTCAAAGGAAACACTGTAACACAGGACATATTAATAATATTGCCTTATAATAATTACCCAAAGAATTACATATAAGAGCAGGAAATATATTCACACTTTAAACACTAAAGAATTCAGCTGAGGGCCTGGATGCTAACATCTTGCATGAGTCCAAATGAAAACATAGAGCTCATTGACAGTGCCTCTCACAAGTCCTGCTGGAGGCCTAGAGCCCATGACAAAGTCTCATGCAGGCCTTCCTAAAAGATGTGTGCTGGAAAATCCAAAAGGTCAGTGGTGGAAGCGAAACAGTCTATTCTAGAAGGATGAAAGATCTGTGCTAGTGGCTGAGGGCTCTGCCGGAGCCAGGAAGCAATGATCAAGGTAAGCAGCAGAGCTCTCCTCAAAAGTACCACAGTCATCCTCAGCAACAGTAAGGTCCTCAGCTCCTCCAGTGATGAGGAATACTGAGTTCCCATCAGCAAAGCCTGAGCAGGAGGCTGAGCAGCACATCGTCTTCCCCTCCAGGAAGTGATGCTCAAGATGAGGACCTGTGGGGGACCACCTGAGCAGCTCTCCTTGAAAGAAGAGTGGCTGTCTCCGTTTTGACTGAGTCTGATCCTGTTTCCTCATACTGTTATGTACAAAGCTGGCTAGGACTTCTGTTTATCCTTCAATTGGCCTTAAGCAATGTGTATTGGTCTAGCTGAGGTGCCGGTGATAGTCTTTGAAGGTGGCCTGCGTGTTTCCCTGGTAAGCCTGCTGCTCCTTAATGTGAGCCAGTTGGAGACAGGATAGTAGAGCTAATGCCCTGCGCTACCAGCTGGGATCAAGCCTCTAGATAGAGGTTATGACTTCCTGGGGTTTGAAAGACTACATCAAAGCTGAAGCCCTAGACTTCCTAAAACATTGAATACTATATAATGCAGATTACTCTCTCTGCATATCTTCTCTGCATATGGCAGAGGTAAATGTAGGCCACCCACCTAGCTCAGCTCACAGTAGTCACCTACTTCCCACAATTCTCAGTCAATCCTCCTGAAGCCTCTCCCCCACTGAATAAAAACTGAGTGAGGCCTTGGGTCGCTCTCTTGGTTCTGGAAAGCCATGTCGTGGCAGGACCCCTCGATTCCCTGATGATTAAAAATATAATTTAGTGTCCTCATTTTTGCCATGGGTTGCATGGAAACTGGTAGATTGGAATCAACTTGATGGAATTGCAATAATGTGACTTTGGGATTACAAATATTGGACTGAGACAAAGACCAGGAAGTGTTTCCTACAAGGACCGAAGCTTCTCCGAAGTTCATCAGGAAAGCGAACATGTCAGGGTCCTCTAGCATAACAGCACAGGAGAACTAACAACTTCCAGCAGCTCCAACAATTCCTCCAAACAGCATCCCTAGCAGCACGTGGACAGCTTCTTCTGTTCTGTGTTTAATGTTGTAGACAACAATCCTCAAGTGGGCCTCCCATACCCAGAACAACACTAATTTAATTTAGCTTGCTGTAACAAGTTGACCACCAGTTAGAAATACACTACAACATATTTAAGAATGTTGACATCTAGCTCCCTATCAGAGTTCTCTGCATGTAGAATTGGTCTCAACAAGGCTCTCCAGCGGACACAGTGCTCTCTTCCACAGGTCTCATTCTGCCCAAATGAATGAGTTGCTCTGAAAAACAAAGTGATGGACATTGTTAATTTACTGAATTCACTATTGTCAAAAAGTTTAATAAGATGCCTAAAATGTATGCATTTAAACTTGAGCAAATTTTGATGGTCTACATAATGTAAACGTAATTGCTTTACTCTTAAATCAGTTCAGAGTTTCACCTAAAGAAAACTTGGCAATACTGAATCTTGCTGATGCCTTGGTTTCCCATGGAAACTTAACATTATTTTTCCCCACAATGCCTTTGTCATACCAGTGTCTATGAATGCAGACTGTGATATAACAATAAGTATTCTGAGACATTGAAGCTATATTTAAGAATAGGAGTGGAATATTATTCACTGATACAATCATTTATAGCATCCCTCAAAAGAGTATGTTAAGAGTCTTGGAGGGATCTTTTGCAGGTGAAGTGAGGGCAACAGTTTATAGGTAACCCTGGGTGTGAATGAGGTCTTTACCTTCAAAGTGTGCCGTAAAACCTATGAGCAGCCCTCCAGGTAAGGGGTATATCTGCATCTGCACATCAAGAAGAACAATAAGGAGTGTTTCCACTCCTGGCCACTCGCCAGTGACCTGCACAGGCATGTTATGATTCCCGTTTTTGCAACTAATGATTGTTTCTGTTTAGGGAATGTGGTTTACAGAAGGAAGATATTTCTACCAGGAAACACTATAAAAGTTGAAATATATCTAAACTTACTGTGTTTTACAAAAAAGCCATGAAGGTATTTTGAAAATTGGCTGGGACAATTGGCATTGATCCTTTTGAGGGGCTAGACCACACAAGGAGGAAAGAGAAGTATGTTCATAAATCAGAGACCTCTCTCAGTGTCGCCATGCCCGATTCTGAGCATGAATGACCAATCATGACTACAGCAGCCTCACTGAAGAAAGATTGTCTGGATGACTGGGCCCTGAGAAATGAACACTGGGGTTATCCTGAGGCAAAAAATTGGGTGCAGCAAATAGGCTGACAAGTGGACATGGCCCGCAGGTCACAGAGTTCCAGGATACATGTGCAGAACTCCAAAGCCCTGCACTTAGAACTAATTAGAAAGTCCCACCTTCAATTCTTTTCACAAAACTCAAGCAGTTTTTGATAGGAAAGCTTAGACTGATATCAGCCTGAAAATCATGCAATGCAAAAGTCAGCCACCAGCAAGCTGAGTGCCACCTCTCTGAGTGGCCCACCCTATGATTTACAGGGTGTATTTCTTTTCTTAGTTTGGTTGACCTAAATGTGCTCTGAGGTGGATTTTTGTTTTGTTTTGTTTTGTTATTTTTGCTTTTCACAGTTGTAAGTCTTTACCATGTTTTACACTTGTCTTGGCCAATTCTTTGCTAATAACAAGAAGAACCTACAATACACCTCTAAAGGAGATCCTAGGACCCCAGAAACCTGGCACCAGTACCAACATGCAAGTGCGACAGAACTGAAGAATGTGAAGCTATGCTAATTGGTGATCTAGATTAGGATTTTGAGGATAGATGGTGAACATAAATTATGTGAGGGCTCGTTTATGCGAATTATCCTACTGAACCTTCTTTATGTTTCCATGTTTGTCACTACTTGGGAAACATGTCAACTAATCCATGAACTGATTATGATTATTGTTGTCAAAAACATTACAGAGATACTGCAGTAGAAAGTACTTGTGCTAAGTCTGAATTCCTATAGAATAACCCTTTTTGCATGTGTCCCTTGTCTGTTTTTCTTCTCTAACAGACCTTTCTATGTCTGTCTTTCAAACACCAGCTTCTGAGGACTCATATCTCTAGCTTTTAAAGAAATGTACCACTGTGTGAATTCATTCCCCTGGGACAATGTTTAATCTCTACAGGAGTTTGAAAGTCAAGTTCTCCTTCCCCAAAACAAAACATTTATTTCTAATTTTAATTCAAAGATTTATTTTTGAGCCAATTGGAAAATACTTTCTGTTTTTTTTTTCCTTTTTCTTGTGTTCAGTGCTATATATTACAGCAATAATGACCTGAAATGATTTCTTGCCACATGAATTTATGACCTTGGATAATCGTAATATACATTGATTCTGTGTTAACTCTACACCTTCTCTTGACCAGTAGAATATTGATTGGCAGTGATGGTGCAAAGAAATTGGAATGGTACTTATGCTGAATGATGTGCCCTGTGTTGGCCTTCCTGAGGACCTTACAAATATTGACACTTTATTTTATTTTATTTTATTTTATTTTAATTTTTGTGTGGTGCTAGGGATCAAACCTATGGACTTGTGCAAGAAACATAAGATCTCTACCACTGAGCTATATTCCCAGACCCAGCATTTTAATAAAGCTGGACTGCTTTGCTCTGCACATGAAAGCCAGGCAGTCCAGACGGGAGCTGTGATGTAGTGTCAGGTATGCATGTTAGTCCCTTCTAAAGCAAAGATATCACAGCTAACCAGATGGTTATGCTGGTGAATTAAACTGATGGAGACCAGCAAAACAACCACTCAGCAGAGCCCTACTCCAATTGCTGACTCATCAGATTAAGGGTTAATGTGATTTTTGCTTGAGATTGATGCACTATAGCATATGGTGTGTGTGTGTGTGTGTGTGTGTGTGTGTGTGTGTGTGTGTGCATGTGTACCAGATGTAAAATAATAATTATTCTTGGTGGAGCTTGGGGTGGCTCCCTTGTGTGTGTGGAAAGGAAAAAGGAAGCTGTATTCAGGCCTGAGGTGGGGAAGGAGGAAGTTGAAGATAAGCTCTTGTTTTGGGGATTCATCCATGTTGAAGCAAAGCTATAATAATTTAACAGTTTCTACTCAGGCTGGAACCTATCACTCAGAGCTTAGGTTCAAAGAATGTTTGCTAAGTTCCAGTCCACAGTGTTTCCAGAAAATTAATGAATTAAATAACACCCAACTATCTCCTCTATGATGACAAGAATTCAACCACGTATTTGAGAAAAAGAAAAATCAGCACATTGAATATTGTCCCACCAAGGCCAGAAATGGGCATCTGAGATGAACACACAGTTCTCAGAGTATGAACTTAGAGAAACTAATAAATATATGAAGACATGCTCCACATCACTAGCCATCCATGAAATGCAAATTAAAACAACACTGAGATACCATCTTACCCCAGAAATAATGGCTATCATAAGGAAATCAACCAACAACAAATGTTGCAGAGGGTGTATGGAAAAAGGAACCCTTCTCCACTATTGGTGGCACTGTAGACTGGTGCAAACATTATGGAAATCAAATCCCATAAATCCAGATGTCCCCCTACTGGGAATTTTCCCAGAAGAACTGAAGACATTGTATCACAGTGATATATGTGTAACAGTATTTATAGCAGCACAATTTGTGATCGCCAAATATTGGAAGCAACCAAAATACTCATCAACTGAGGAATGGATGAAAAAGGTGTGGTATTTTTATACAATGAGGTATTACTCAACTATAAAGAATGATAAACTTGGAACATTCATATATAAGTGTATGCCACCTGAATATATACTCATAAGTGAAATAAACAAGACTCACATGTGTAAAATATATAGTCTCCCTGGTGTAAGAACTCAAAAGAAGAAATAAAATAGCAAATTATGAGCAGTGTTTCATTTTGGGATAGGAAGACTAGAGTTTTAAAGCTTTTTACTGGAAATCTATACCATGAAGTAATTCATATTCAAAGTTTATTTCATCTCTGTTGCTGTGTTATGTGCTTTTTCCCAGAAAGAAAATATGTTTATTTTCCAAGTTTAGGTTAACACTGATCTATTGAATAAAACATAGAATAATAAACTAAGTATTTGTTCATTATTTACTTTCATGTTATTATTGTAAATATTAACTTCGATGGTCATAATGCACCACTGAGGCAGGAGCTTAGAGTGTGACAACCTGTGGGGAAGAAGGCATAAGCCACTGATGGCAAAATCTCAGTGACAAAGATGCTAGATGTCAAATATGCCAAGTTTATGTTCTTCAAAGTCAAAGAATGAAATTTAAGGTACAAAAGAGGAGGAAATGTATTGGAGAAAAAGAATGGGTAGCAAGAACTGGAGAATAGGGAATAGGAACATCTCCTGAGAGACAGCAAAGGTCACAAATAGATTGTCAATGAGCCCCTCACTTAGAGAAAGGGATGATGGAGCAAAATCATAGCGCAGGTACAACATCAGTGAAAATTATGATCAACCAATAAAACTGCAAGTATAGTTGCTTGGTAGTATTAATCTAATGGTAGCAAGAGTACATGAGTGAAATTATTAATCTTGGTCAATAATCTATAGTCTTAGCAATGGCCATGCCTCATCCACATGGCTGACACTAACCAACGATCTGCAAACTGCAGGATAGAGTTTCAGTGTAAATTCTGAGAGGATTTCACTGACCTTGGCAGATGCAAAGTTACATTTCTTGTTATATAAGTCTTGCTTTATCTTGGTCTTAACCATCCAGCAGAAAAGTATAAAAATGAGGTATAAAAGGTAAATCCACATTAATATGCTGAGCTATAAAATGCTCAAGTCAACCACATCTGACATTGCCAGTCTTACAGGTAACCCACTATTATTAAGGACTACTGGATTATATTAGATTCTTGTGCTGAATTCATACACCTACAATACTTAAATGATAATGGAATACCCTTCTGTACTCCTGCCTTTAGTTTTAACAGTTTCAGACTTAGTGGATATGAGAGAATGGTTCACATCTAGTGAGATAAAGGGAAATATCATTAGGGTGATCACAATAATCCCAAACCTTAAGGAAGTATGTAAAACTAGCCATTGTGACTTTAATCTTCAGGTGCCCTCCAATCCTAGTCCTGATACTTTTTCAGTTCCTCCATGAGAGTCCAGCACCGTCTGCCTACCATATTTCCACGTAACTTAGCTTTCTGTAATACCAGGACCCAAATATAGAGCAGCTCCCCAAACCCTGAGCATGAAACCAATTAGACAGAATGGTCTTCAGTTCCTCTTATGAGTACTAAACAAGTTTTGATAGATGATCAAGATCAGGCATCAGTCTGAAGAGAGAGAGATGCAAAAGGATAGCCACCATGAGTCGTCTCTGACTGTGTTCTCTCTTTCACAGTAGTCTGCTCTCCTGCTACAGTGTACATTTTTCAAACTTTTACATAACCCGGTCTCACTCTGCAAAGCATGTTTATTTTGCTCCCTTTAATAAACAAAACACCCTACCTTTTGCACTTGGTTTGTCCAGTTCTTTCTTGAAGACATAAAGAATATAGATACTATCTCAAAAGTGTCTCAAAAAAAACCCAGAAGCTAGTAACATTTTTGGCAGAAGGAGTTTGGAGGTAAAGCCCTTTGGGACATGTGTGTTTTTTTTTTTTCTCTCCCTAAAATCCATGAACTCACTCCAAGATAAATGTTTCAGTTTTGTTTTGTTGTCATTTCCCGTTTTCATCTAGAGAAACTCCAATTGTAGTCTAATCCTTTCTCTTCCAAAATGGGCTTTTGTCCTTTGGATAAGATTTGAGTCCTTTTGCATTTTAGGGAGAGGTAGGGAACTAGAGTCCATGGAACTGGATAGTAAAATTTAATGGAAGCTGGTCTCAGTAAGCTTTTCTTTGATGCTTGGAATGATTTTGTAGTGTTCCATTATTATACACCACTAAGTTAGTTAGAAATATCATAAGGAGTTAGAGCTTGGCTCTGAAGTGGTCAAAGCAGAAGACAAATGCAGTTGGAGACATATTCATTGAAAGTCAGGCTTCAAGCAAAACAAGAACTATTCACTCATACTTTCTCTAAGGATGAGCATGAGTGAGTGATATTCTAAATAGGAACCTATCACTTTAGGATGGAGGACTTATCTCCTTAACTCAGTCCTTTCTGAAAAGCCCTTGTCTATCCATGAGCCCTGCCAATGTAACTTGTTCCCCATCTGATCCCTCATTTAATCAATATTAGTCATGACTACACTTGTAATCTTATTGGTTGACCATAGTTTTATCCCAGTGCACACCAATCCTGTGATTTTTCCACTTGATCAATATTACCTAGGCAACCCTACTTGTAATCCTATCGATTAATTATAGTTCTGAACCACCTTAAACTTGCCTCACATTGTGGCTTTGCTCAAAAAAACCCTTGAGTAACACTGGTAATGGGTCACCCACTTTCAAAGCACCCTTCTGTCCCTCTTAGACGGAAGCTTTTTTCTCTCAATGGATTCTGCCTACTGGTAATTGCCATTGTTCCTAGAATTCAGTACTCAAGTTAGAGAACACAAGCTCAGTTTTCCCAGTCTTTCTGGTTGGAAGTTTCTTTCCCTTGTCATAAGGGGACACATGGTTTCTGTGATTTCCCAATTGGTAAGATACCAAAAGGTCTTCCTCAAATTTATTTCCCATTTTCTTCCTCCTCTTCCCATTTTTGCCCACTTCTTGTGGGTTCAAGTCAGCCAGAAAGCCTGTTACTAATGCACACACTCCCAGATGAGGAGTATAAATAGATACTGGCCCTAATTGACTTTTTCACAGGCTGGATTGAGGCCTTCCCTTCCTGTTCAGAAAAGGCTACAGAGTTATCCAGGTACTCCTCAAAGAAATCCTTTCCTAGTTTGGGCTATCTCCATCCCTTCAGAGTGACAGTATGTCTTATTTTACCTCTCAAATAACTTAAAGAGTGGCAAAGCCTTAGGAATAAAATATCATCTCTATTCTACATTGAGAATCCAGTCTTCTGGAACATTCACAAGGACCAATAAGATCCTGAAGTGACCTTGGGCAGTATTTCGCCAACAGAGTTACTCATCTTGGCTCTAATTATTGTCAGTAGTCCTCATGATCCTCAAAACTCTGCTAAGAAGGAGGCCATTCAAGCTATCATGTGGTTGGCTTTTTCAACTTTTACATAATAGGCACAGAGAACAAATATTCTAGTATATTTTATTAACCTAGGCCAGGTACAACAGAGTGTACTACTGCATGGGAACACAGCCCTGTTAGCTCCTGGCTTGGAGAACCATCTAGAGGTTTTCCTGAAGACCAGTGCTCAGGGAAGAAGGCACTCTTGCAGACCACTGAAAGCCAAAGAGAAGAAACCCTATTCAGTTATCCCTCTCTCACCTGCTGCAATAATGGTAGAAGGATAGTAAATTCAGCACAGTGTAAATGAGGGTCTGTATTGAGAATCCTGCTTCAATTAGATCTATAATATAAGTAATCTTGCTACAGACAAGACTCTCAGGTACTTGATAATTTACCTAATGTCTTTCTTTGCAATACTATCTCCTCTAGAAGAAGTGTAGGAATATGACTTGCTCCACCTCATATTTGGTCTTTGTATCCCCATTATAATAGTAAATTAACTTTACTGAATGATTCACTAAGCTTTTTCCATCAAACAAGTTACTAAATCACCTTCATATATTGACTCTAAGTACTTTCATATTCTGTTCTGAAAATATTTAAGTTTTTTCAATCTCAACAATGAGTGACCACATCCTAATGTTGGAGAGAAAATAATCCCAAGTAGGTAAAGTCTCTAGCCCCTTGATCTACAGGAAGCTATATGAAAACAGAGATCTCCATATCCTCAGCATACCATAAAGAATTATGGGTATTTATGTCTCTTGGAGGGAAGCAAAGCAGGGGATTAAGACTTGGCAAACTAGATGGGGAAAAAAAAAACTAGCTGGGAAAGTGGGCATCATCTGTATATTGTGCAGAACAGTTTCCTTAACCCTATACGTGAACCAAGTAGAGTGCTATCTGCAATTCTTGCAAGAATTCAAGGAAGTTTTCAATAGGGTGGCCTAGGCATGATGTCGGGCTAAGGATTGGGTTGTACACAAAACAGTCACCACTGAGTACTCCTTTACTGTGTACTTTCTTCCACAGTAGCTTATGCTCATGCTATAAAGTATGTGTTTTTCCTACTTTTTCTTACTAAAACTTGCTTTGCAGCATTTTTCCCTACATTCAACCCAAAATTTTGCCACCTATTTTCATTTGTTTTTGTCTAATTTGTTGTTAAAAACAACAACCTAGAATCCACCCTAAAAGAACTGAGAACTTCAGAATCCTACTGTACAATTTAAATGTTTATTATATATAAATATGTACATTTGAATAATATTGTGAAATATTTATGAGATTATGTATGTACAAAATTATGAGTTGTATTGATCAAAATTTATATAAATTATTAAACAAAAAGTTACAAAATACTCAGCAAGATGGCTACTTATAAAAAGAAATAATACTAAGGGGAAAATACTATGATAAAGGAGAGGTTATATTTGGATTAATAAGATTAGCAGTAAAAAGAAAAAGGCATGCCACAAGTATAAGTCAAATAGAGCAATTACTTCACCTACCTTAATTCTTGACTGGAACAAAGACTTTGACTTAAAATATTAAGTAAATGGGGCAATATGTCAATAAAATTATCCTCTATTGTACTCTAACTCCTTTTTTTTTTTTTTTTTGGCAGAACCAGGGATTGAATTCAGGCTCTTGTACTTGCCAGGGAAGTGCTTATTCCACTGAGCCATCTCCCCAGTCCTATTATACTTTAAATTGTGAATTCTAGATAATAACATAAAAGAATTTGTGCCAGAAAATATTGTGTCATATCCAATAGTGAATTTCTAAATTCAAGCTCTTAATGAGTAAAATTTTGACCTTCCCCTGTAAATACTGTGTCAGTGAAAGAAAAGTCTTACATTTATGTATGTTTCATCTGAATTAGTTGTGTAGTTATTTATTTATTTATAAATTTATTTATTTATTTATTGTTATGGATCTGGCTCAGGGTCTCACTACACAGCTCAGACTGGCAGTGATCCTTCCTCCCAGCGCTGGAATTACAGGTGTATGCCACCACACAGGGTCTCACTCACTGGCTCAGCATGCCCTGGGAGGGGTCTGTGTGTGACATGTAGTGCCAAGAATCAAACCCCAGTCCTTGCACTAAGCAGGCCCTTAGCCCGCTGAGTCATATTGTTGGCCTATGTGCAGCTATTTTAAGAATCAATCTCCTAGGGCTGGGGAGATAGTCCAGCAGAATAAGTGCATGCCTAGAAAGTGCAGGGTCCTAAGGTCAATTCACAGTACTGAAAAAAAAAGCTAAAATACATGTATTTATTCTATTATAAGAAATATTACATATATACAAATAAATATAACATGTATATATAGTATTCTGTATATATTACATATATATGTAACACTTACTTATTTTCTTTGTATGTTAAATTGTATTTATGAACTAAAGGACTGTGAAAATCATGAACTTTTAATTCTTACTGGAGTTAAATCTTGTGCTCTTATATTTCTTTTTTGACAGCTATAGGTTTCATTTTGGCACTGATATTCATGACTATAAGTAAAGAACCATAATAAACAAAGAAAGTTTATACATAACCAGCATATCCTACATACCATGTAGAGCTCTTTAATTCCAACAAAAACACTATGTGACACAACAACATAAAAAAATCAGATAAAGGCGCACTGACCTTCAGGTGGGCCTTCTCCCTGGAAGCCAGGCACAGGCTCCTGTGGAGTGCTTGTCGCTTTCAGTTTCCACCTTGGTGACTCCGTCACTACAGGTGCACACTAACCTGACTATTTCTGTATAGGCTTTCAGTGTCTACACTCAACTGATTTTAAGTGAAACAAATTATCTTTATAATGTGGTGAGCCTCATCCAGTCAGCTAAAATATGTTCTGAATAAAACTGAAGCAACTATGAGGAGGATAAGATTCTACTGAATGAACATAGTACTCAGGGCCAGCCAGATCACTCAGCAGACTAAACTGAGGGCTTAGGTAGGCGCAAGGCCTGGGGTCCAATCCCTAGTGTGCCTTGTCCCTACCTCCAGGGCTTGCTGACACAGTGACTGACATGGGGAGTGGTGGTGTGTGCCTGTAATCCCAGCACTGGGGAGGCTGAAAACAGAAGGATTAGTACGAGCCCGATCTGTGTAACGAGACCATGGACACCCTGTACTAAGAAACCAAACAGTATCCAACCCAGCATTCACCCCAGTGGTGAGTTTCCATGCTGCCAAGCCAGCCTGCCACTTGGCAGGCTCTGCAGGTCTACAACCCAGTAACAGGAAATAAAATTTCTTTCTCACATACATAAATCCAGATACAACAATGAGATCATTCTATACAATACACATAAACCTATGTACATATGTGTATAGTTTCTCTGTAGGTATGTGTATACATACATGCATATACAAGCAAACATATATGATTTTTCATTTCTACAAAATGAAACTTGTACCCTAACAGGTACAAGTGTATTAAAAGTTTCTTAGCTTCTTTTAGTTTACGAGTTCTGGGAAAATAAGGGAAATATTTTAGAAACTGGGAAATATATAATCTCAGAAATTCTGGAGGTGACCATATCATTACCACTCTAAGCCCCAGCCTTGCAGAGTCAGACACTAACAATAGGTATTCAGCACCTCTGAATTTCTTGAAATTACTTCCTAGTATTTCTGCTCAACTATGGCCCAAAATCATTCATGACAAGGGATCGACCTGGGGTTCCTACACTTGCCTAAGCTAGCCTAAGTAGGCTCTTAATCCACTGAGCTATCTCACTGGACCCTACAAGAACATTTTCTATGATGAATTTTTATCAGTTATCATACCATGGTGAAGTTATGATCTATAAAATTAGTATGCCAAAATTCTAAGGTAAAAATTAAACCTGGATATAAAGACTTAGAGATGTACTTTGTAATGATTTGTGTCTAGTTGTCCCCCCAAAGCCTCATTAGTCATGGGGCAGGGACTTGTAGAGTTTGAGTTTAACTCAAGATCCACTGGGATTGTGATCTTAGTACTACTGGAATTATGGGTGTGAAAACTTCCTCCAGCTTGGAGCAGAAAGCCTGAATGTAAATCAAGAGAAACTGAGAGATAGACTTCCTCCCTGTTGCTGCTACTCCTTCCTTGGCTCCTCTCTCTGCTCTTTGCTGGCATTATGAATGAATGCTCTCTGCCCTGTGCCACTCTGCCCTGGAGCCAGCCGAGTGTGGACTGAAACCTACAGTAGCCGTGAGCTAAATAAACCTTTCCTTCCTTCATTTTGGCTGTCCGGTATTTGTCCCAGCAATGAGAGAAGATTAACTGAGACATACTTGAACCAGCACAAACTACTGAGGGTTGAAAAATAGGTGTGGTCATCTGAGTAGTTAGATTATCATACACAAACTGGGTATGATCATTAATTTTCAGAATGACCTAGTGCTAAAATATAATTTTTCATGAATATTTCATAATTTTGTATGGCCTAAATCTTTTAATCAAGGGAAATGTTTGAAGAGCAGAACCCTGCGAAGCTGGAGACCTAGAGTCATATCTTTCCAGAAATATTTGCTCCTTCTTGTTATTATCATAATAAATAAGGGTAAGGAATTTTTCTCATTACAGGATGAGACCTCTGTCTCACGAAAGGGGAGCGAGGCAGATGTACCACCAGTATCTGTGTAAAAACTTGGTCTCATAATTTTGAAATTGCTGTTCCATACTACAAACTGACTGTATGAGTAGATGAAATATCATTTTAATTTATATCATTCTGTGAGTACTTGCAACTTAATGAACAATGAATGCTCTTTCCCTGATACAGAAGTTCCCTTCACCCCTGCACCACAAAAAGAGGCATTCGTGCAATGTGTCACAATTATCTAGTGAAATTTCAAAGGATCCTGATTAGTTGCTAATATGCCTATTTTACCAATGAGGAAATTAAAAATGTGAAGTAGTCCCATCTAGGAATTAAGGTGATAAGACATTGAATGATTCCTCATCGTTCTTGCCACTTTCTGAAGCCAGGCTCAAGGTCCTATTGTGCTGTTAACAATACTATGTGTCCGTCCTGTTGTCCCTAAGTCAATTCATCCATGTCGATCTTCATGGTCATTTTGACTTTAGGGAAGAGCCAGAAGTTGTATGGTGCTAGATGTAACAAATAAGGTCAGCAAAGCTGTGCCACGATGTGTGTATTTCACAGCAATTTTGAAACATTTTGAGTCAATTCAGGGCATTGAAGCAGCAACCAAAAATCTCAAGGAAGACAATTTACAGAACTGTTTTAAGAGGTGCAACAACAGTGGAATAAGTGTACTCAAAGCAAGAGCGAGCACTGGAGGGGAGATTAAGAAAGACTGTATCTTTTACTGTAATAAGTTTCAAAATTAAACATTCACATCTTATATATGTATATATGAGAATATATATAGGCACATAAAACCATTATTTCCTATTAATACCTTTAGCTCAGTTATAGCAAAGATATGGATAGAATTTGAAAACAAAATTTGTTTCAATAATATTTTACAATAGAATGGGCAAAACAATCTTCCATAAGTAGTTGTTTTCCTTTCTTTGAAAATTTTGTTAATACTATGCTGTCAATCATAGAATTTCTTTTTCTTTTGCTACATTGTAGTTTGACCACTGAGATAATTTTCTATTCTTACTGTCATTTAAGTTCTGTGACCTCAGCCACATGTGCAGGTTGTTTTTATGCATAATATATTCAGTTTTCAATATACTGGGCATGATCATCATTGAGGGTCAGTTCTGCCTCTTTACCCTCTAGGATGTGTAAAGGAAAATGCATTTTTAAAATTTCAGTTTTTAAATTCCCATTTGTAAAATGGGTACCCTAAGAGCTAACCCAAAGAGATCTTTGAAAAAATAACTAGGTAATGATCAACATCATAGAACATCTCCTTGCCCATTTCTTTCTTTTCACAAATGAACCACATTTTAATCAGCCTCACTTGTGCATTAGATAGTGCAATGATAAGAATGCTCCTTGCAGAAATGAAAGAATATGCCCCCTTTATATAGCTTGCGCCTTCAGTCAGCAGAGTCTAAAGAAATGTGCAGTTAAACATGTGTGATTGAACTAAGCATCTGGTGACTCATTTAAGCCCTTGGCAAATAATGATTCAAAGTCAATCCAATATTGAATTCTATGACAAATGACTAAAGTATTGATATTTTGTTTTCCTGATTAAGGAGAGTTTCAAATGTTTTAGAGACAAACCCGTAGGACAGTTCTGTTAATAAAGTCAGTGATAGAAAGGACATTTGTTTCTCTGCTCTAACACTATTTTAAATCTAAATTGATCTTCAGAACATGCCTGATAATGATCAAACAACACATTTTCTTTGCACTGTCAAGGAAAATGCTTTAGTAATATAAAACTGCAAGACTTACATATGAAAAGTAAATATATACATTCAAAACATTTCAAACAGCACATGAAGTGTCATCAACTCCACTGAAAAAAGGAAGCCATAACATCAAACTTTATTTCAAACATACATATCCATGTAGGTTTTGAAAAACATTCCTCTAACTTACAAATAAATATTATTATTCACAATTTATATATTCTCAAGTAATTTACTTCATTGAACTACATATACACAACTGGAAGATATAGAAACAAGAGTAGCAGTTCTTTTACTCTTTAATAATGTACTTACTTACATGGTATCAATATAAATGTAGAAAATATTTGGGTTATGTAACAATTTTAAAAGATTTTAAATTTTCACAATTTTATGACTAAGACAAAGCGAAAAGGCCACACAATTGTAGGTCACTATATTTGCAATATGTTTAATAATCCTACAGATTTAAACTGAACTCAAAGAATAAAACTAGAAAAAGATAATTATGAATGCAAAATTAAACACACACCCGCTTCCTAAACTGACAGACAAGCAATAGATCAGTGTTTTCCTGTCTCTCAATGAAAAGAAAACATTTTTTAAATCTTTAAAAATAATTTTAGCTTTTCATTAATGTGGCTTTAAATGTATCCCCTCTGAAAATCATGTGTTGGAATCTGAATGCCCAGTACAGTAGGGTTAGAGGGCAGGGCCTACTGGGAGACACTTACATGATGAGTATGGGGCCTTTGTAAAAGGACTAATAAATTTTTTAAAATCTTGCTCTCTTTCACTTGTCCAAGGGAGAACACCATGTTATCCTTTGTTTTATTTGCTTGTTTCTTCGTAGCCCTTCTTCTGCTGTCATCTCAGTAGGCAGGATGAGCTTACCGTACGCAAACAAGTTATTCATGGTCTTCTCAAGTTCTCCTAGCACTGAGAAAATAAATTCTGGATATTTTGTAAAGCACACAGTGTTGGTATTCTGCTTAAGTAATGAAATTTACTAAACCACTCATGGAATAGAAATACCTCCTTCTTCTGCAAGACCATGAGTGTTGATATTACAAAGGGATGGAAGAAGTATGTGGTCTAAGAGCAAAGGCCTGTTCTCAACAAACAGAGATGAGTGATGCTGCCAGACTATCAGTAATTCAATTTCTTTCATTTTATTGAAAAGTAGAAGGGCCATTGAGATAGCTCAGTGGACTAAGCATCTGCCTAGGCAAGCACTGTGACCAGGATTCGATTCCTACTAACCGCAAGCCCCACTGGCCATGCCTTTGGGCGTGCTAGGCCAGCCACAGAGTCTGGGCATGGTAGCCCATGCCTGTAATCTCAGTGTTGGGGAGGCCAAAAACAATCCCTATAAGTCTGAGCTGCATAGTGAGAACCTGTACCAAATGCATAAATAAAAATTTTAAAAACTTTTAAAACAACATCAAAAAAGAATATTGGAATTTGTACTGTCCTCATATAAAAATTGAAAATACTATTAAAATATTTTCATACTTAAACCATACAGAGTGAAACATGCATTCTTATGAGGCAATTAAGGTCAGAAGGTCTGTGTACTTAAATTTTAAGTGATGGTGTTATTTGTTACAAACTTTTATTTTGAAAACTTTGATTCTACACTCAGTGTGTCTTTATCCTAGAATATAGGAATGTAAACTAAAACTCTATTGATCTGTATGGAAACATTTAAAAATATATCTATCATGTTAATCATTATAAACAGATTCTCCAGAAACGTACAATATTCAAATGAGGCAGATTGGCCTAGTAATGTCACTTTATTATCTCATTAAATGAATGGAGAACTACAGAACCTTAACAAAGAGTGGCTGGACATGAAAGGTGCTATAGATTTTAATGGATTGTTTAAACGAAACTGACCTTTTTATTATCCTGTAATAAATGTATAAATATTTTTTTCAGGTTCCAAAACATGTAATACCTAGAAGTAATAGAAATAGTCAATACTTCCTAAACAGCACCAGTTGCATAAGACATAATACCGAGACGTGAGAAATTGGATTATATCAAATTAAAAAGCTTCTCATTGTACAGAAAACCACCAATGGAATGAAGAGATGACCTACAAAATGGAAAAGAAACTTTGTCAACTACTCAGGCAGAGGAACAATAACTGTAATACATAGAGAACTAAAAATTAGGCTGCACAAAATAAAAAATAAAAAAAAAACAGTTATAGAAAAACCCTGAGGGGGGCCTGTGAGATAGATCAGCAGAGTAAAGCGCCTGCTGAGGCAAACTTAGGCAAGTGCAAGGACCATGGTTTGATCCTTCCCACCAAGTGCTGTGCCAACCCCACCCCCCAGGAGGGGCTGAATGCACACACACACACACACACACACACACACACACACACACATAGAAAAATGAAAGTGAATATCTGTAAAGAAAGATTGTAAAGGGGTAACAAATTCATGAACAAAATGTCAGAATTTTTCCCATAAGACAAAGGAAAAATCAAAACATTAAAGTTTCAAAATACTTTAGAAACAATAGGTATCACCACAAGCTAGAAAGAAAAATAAAAATAAAAAAGGAACAGAATGTAGGGAAAAATAACCATTTTACAGTGTTGGTGAGACTGTAAAGTACTACAGTCACTTTGGAAATAAGAAAGAATATTGCTCTAAAAACTAAAATATGACTATTTCATTTGACTCAGCTATACATTTTCTGGTTATCTTGTTGAAACAGTTGAAGACATTATAATGATACATTCCTACCCATGATTCAAACTATAGCAGAACATAATAGCTACATGAGGGAAGTAGGCTATATGCCCTTCATCAGATAAATGGATAAAGAAAATATCATATTTATGTACAATTGGACCATTTGTAGGACAAATGTTTGCATTTTGAGACTGTAACACTAAGTGAAATAAACCAGAATTTTTTAAAAAGGTCAAAGATTTCGTGGTTTGTCTTACACAAGAAAACCAAAGTACAAATAATTTAAGAGCAAATCAAAAGAGAGCGGGTAGGAAATAGGAAGATAGGCTTTATGATGCATTATGAAAACAGAAAGATGGAGGAAAAAGTAAAAGGATTATGATGTGACATGTGTTTTGAACTTAAGTACTGTGTGTCATAGAATATTAAAAGCAGAATGTAGATCCATAAGTATAAGAAAGGAAGTCAGTCATGGCAAAATCTTCAAATAAAAATGAATAACAATAAATATTTTTAAAGTTATATATAATTATTTACAGTGATATCAGCTAGAGTTAGATAACAAGTAGAATTTGACAATCAGATTCCTTTTGAAATTTAGAGGAGATATAACTCTCCAATCTCAGTAAAACTACAGAGCACATACAGAGTTGTTGCTCTCTTTTTTAAATGCTTTACAATCAAAGCAGAATTGAATTGAGAGAATATGGTTTAAAGTTCAATATGGTCTAAAACAAATATGGTTTTATGAATTAAAATGGGTATATATGCATTATATTCTCCTTGCTTTCCTGTGTCTCCTCCCTATCAGAAAACAATGTATCCCTGCTACTGGTGTCACTTACAATCCCAACATTTTAGAAGTAAGATTAAATATTGATTTAATTAAAGGCAGATCATATAAAAATGCAAAAATTCATTTAACAATTGTACCAGAGAAAGGAGTCCACCCTACACACTGGACATTCACCAGGTGAGAAGGCATCACAAAAAGCAGCATCAGATACCCTGCGGGGAGCCGCTGCAGCTGGAGATCGGTCACACTGGGCGGGGTTGGAGGAAGGCTGGTGGGAGAACAAAGAGCTCTGGGGTTGAGCCACATGAGCGGACCACGCCAGATCTGGGAATTGAAAGTGGGAGGTGTGGCTGCCTTACAGACAGGTTTCTGTGCAGATGGGCGCCACATGACATCAAGCTACCAAATGTCTACATCAACATGCTGAAGTGGTTGAGAAGTTCATTTCCTCCCATTTGAAGAAAGGCTGCCCACGAACTCAGCTTTCTGTATTCTCCATCTTCTCACCTTCCTTCTCCCAAACCCTTTGAGCGTTCACTTCTCAGTATAAATGAATGCTTGGTTTTACTTCATATTTCTGCCACTTTTCAGTTCAGTAAAAATGAATCCATCAAACTAGACTCTACTTAAACCAGGTATCCAGGCAAAAAAGACTGGGGCAGTGATAAATTCTCCAGTCAACCAACCTGTCTGGCCGACATTCCAAAGTTGATCTATTTCTTATGTTCAAATTCCTACATTTTTCTTCTACTTAGCAAATTGAAACACATCAAAAATCAATTAATCTTCAAATACTAAGTATCCACATGAGAAAAATAGGTAGTTAACTGTATAGGGTAATCATCAAAATAAAACCGCATGCCTTTCAGGGGTCAAATATCACAGAAGACAAATTTGCATGGATGCAAAAGAAACTTAAATTCTAGAGTTAATCTGCCAACACAGGTCATGCCACTAAAATGGCAAAATGATAATGAAGGATGTAATCTAAAAGGTCAGGGACGTGACTTAAAAAGCTACAGAGATAAAAATGAATTTAGGCAGTGCGAGGAAAACAGACACAAGACAGGCATTCTGGGGAGAAAACTGAGGTAAAGCAAAGGATAAAATCAACATGATTTCAAATGATCCACATCCATTTAATTGCTACTTGAATATGAGGGGAATATTGGATACAGTGGAAATAACTACTCAAATATATTTTATATTGAAAGGAAGATGACTGGAAAGAAAATGTATAGAATTTAAAAGGAAATAATTCTATATTCTTAGTAAGCATATTTCACCTACTAAAATTTAATTCCCAATAAATGAATTGTCCATAGAGGGAAAATAAGTACTTAAGCTGGGAAAAGCATGCTCCAAATTTGAGAATTAGAGTAATTTCTTTCTCTCTTTCTTTCTTTCTTTCTTTCTTTCTTTCTTTCTTTCTTTCTTTCTTTCTTTTTTTTAATTTTAGGGAAGTTCAGAGTCCCAATACTAGATCAAATTCCTAGCGATCCTCCTGTTTGTAGCCCCCCGAGAGCTGGGGTTACAGGTGCATGCCACCACACCCAGTCTCAGTTGCAGTCTCAGCACACCCCGGGGGGTGGAGCCAACACAGCAGGACCCAGGGGCTCTAACCACCAGCTCCTGAGCCTGCTTGCTGGCACTTTTAATCTATTTGGCTGACCCTGGAGTGGTTTCTAATTCACCTATTCACGGAGAAAAATATGTTTAGATGAATTTTAACATTGTAGAGCTCCAAAACATTGCTCCTTTCCCATGTTGTATAGAACAAGGGAACATATGGAAATATGTCACAAAATCAGATCTTGTAGTGTCACCTGTTTTATGAGCCTGAAGTAATATTTATGCAGAAATCACTTCCTGGAACTGAATATATTTGAGTGGATATCTCATTTTGAAATGCAATTAGCAGTAAATGAGAACAACATTCCGGGTAGACTCATCCGCCCCAAGTTACATTCATGCAAATGCTTAATAATTACTGTATAATTAATGGAAACTTGTGTACAAAATCTCAAAAGAAATTAAAGTAAGATTTTATTGTAAAAATGTCCTGAGTTCATCATATGGCAGGAGCATAAAAGAAGAATTGAGGATAGAGATGCTAGTTAAAAGCGTATCTCAAGCCTAACATAGCAATCCAATAATATATTTGAAAGTTAGTCATTTAACTTCATTTTGTACATTCACAGAAAAGGCAAGTTCACTGCTTTGCAAAATAAATGTCAATATTCAGTCAGTCTTATTCCTATAGTGTTTCTCTGCATTGTTTTTAAAATGAAGAGCAAAAACCCAAATCAATTTTGTGCTTTCCAATGAGTATTCTTATTGAAAGATTAATTGTGAATTTTCTTCCACCATTCCTCAAAGTGGTTGGCGTACTGTTAGCTTTTTCAGCTCAAGACACAGACTAATTTGTCAGTGTTCTCTTTTGAAACATACAACTGTCAAATGAAAATGACTTAGCTCATTCATTAATACAAGTTAAAGGTTTCATTCAGTTAATGTGCATCAGAGAGCCTCTGAAAATCAGGTAGTACCCCAAGTGAAGCTGACTCGAGTTTTTGCAAGATGAGTAAGGACCTTGTGCTCTTATGGGCATGGCTTATACAACAGGTTTGTAACTTCAACTGAAACTCAAAGCGGTTGTGTTGCTATTATATAAGACTGGTATCTGCTAAGAATCATTTTTACAGACCTTGTAGTTTTTCTGCTTACTCCAAGGTTATGGGACTGGAAAAATAATTGCCAAAATAGCAGAGAAGGGGCCAAAGGAGAGGGGAAGAGAAGAAATGAAAACTCTCTGTCATGCCTGCTTTAGTAGTTTTAGAGAAAGAGTTGTTAAAGCGATGATCTGACAGTCAAATGGAGTGGGCACTAAGCTATCTTTGTCTTTAGTCCTTTATGAATGCCGAGACTGCATTTTTTTTCACATTATTTAAAATGTCAGCTTAAAATTCCTTAAAATCATCAGACATGCTTAGCATCACCCATATATGATGTTTCCTTTTGGAAATATGCAGAGTTGGGAAGAACTGTTCATTGTTAGGCCGATAATCATTTTATGTTCCATTCTTTTAAGGTAAATGTGGAGCTAAAAAGCCTTCCGCCTAACCCCAGATTCTAGCTCTAACTACCACTAATAGGTGAAAACCTGATCTTCCCTTGAGACATATCTTATTTGAGAGATGAACCTTGATCTTCACCGCTGCACTTTAGTCTCCATACTATTTTCTGTAAAAAGCAATTCATTTTTTAATGTAAACTGGAAATACCCATGCGGCCTTTAAAATTTATCATGGAGGGCCTGCCTAACAGAGTAGTCAAACATGGGAATGGGTTGATTCCTGAGTAAGTGTGTGGACAGTCGAATTAGCATGCATTCTTAAGGTTCTGGCATCATCCTGCTTTGTGCCTGTGGACTCAAATTAATTATGAATCCTGCCATCTTTTGATCACAAAAATGTCCCAAATTGGACGTGAGTTAACACATGGATATCAGGGCATTATGGAGTTACATACAGTAGGACAGATGGAAAAGTACAGGACACATTTTATTATGATAAATATCAAATCCATATCTGGCCACTAAACCAGAATGGGATCTCTCCTTCAAAATGTTCACAATTCTTAATATTAATTGTTATAGATAATTAAATATTTAACAAGCATGCACATCATTAGTTGTTCACATTGCTGATATGAAATGTTACATAGATCTTATCTAAGAGTTTTCTAAGTCAATTTGTTGTGCCAAGTTGAGAGCTGTGTTATTCCCCATAAGCATCATTCTAGAACTTTTTTTAAAAAAAGCCCAAAATATACAGTATATAAAGAAAGTAACCATGTGGCAGAAATTGTATACTCTAGAACAAAGAGAAGGAGCATTAATGAAGTAATTGGATTCAACAGTAACGCACAATTAAATGTCATACCCACTTCCTTAAGTGCTTTGTCTCAAAGTCTACAGCGTGAAGTTCACACGGCAGCACAGAGACAGAGCTAACCTAGTCCCGGGACTCTGAAGAATCCAGGCAAACACTGCCATGTGGGACCTCACTCAACTTATGCCACTCAAACTTTTTACTTCCAGTTCTAGAACGTATTTATGGCCCTAGCACATGAGAGACTGTGGAGCCTGCTCGAGGTTCATGTGTACAGAACCTAGTACTGAAAATAAAACTGATGTCAGGAATGAGGACTCCCTGGAGGGGTGTTTTACCATGAGGAACAGAGACAGAATGTCGTGTATGTGTATGCCTTTCTGGAAGGCGGGAGTCGCCCTTAAAATTTTGACGGGTTATTAGAATTTTATCAAAGGGACTAAAGAAGAAAGGCTAGGAAGTGAAGTCACAATCGAGATGGGATGGGGAGAATAAGCTCCGGAGAACAAGGAAATATGCGAGTCACAAAGCAAAGTTCTCATCTTTTTAATGTCTCATCCTTTAACACCTCTTACAATACAGAGCTCTAAAAATTAAAAAAAAAATGAAAGAGATGAATAGCTCCGAACTAGAAAGAAAGAAGAATCTGAAAGTTTTGTGGAAAAACGTAAAAGCAGTGAATTCTGGAAGGTGGCAGATGAGTGCCCTGTGCTGGGAGTCAGAGAAAAATCTGGGTCTCTGTGAGACCATGTGACCGGAAGCAGTCTGGGCGCCTGGCCGTGGAGGCAGGGAACTGAGAGATCTGCTCTCCTGGGTACAGTGGAAAACTCTTACTCTCCTA
This sequence comes from Ctenomys sociabilis, assembly GCA_004027165.1. NCBI lineage: Eukaryota > Metazoa > Chordata > Mammalia > Rodentia > Ctenomyidae > Ctenomys > Ctenomys sociabilis. The sequence continues at coordinate 17,403 of PVKA01004760.1, read as the reverse complement.
TAAACTACTAAAAAAAAAAACCCTTTTATCAATAATATTTGTGAGAAAGGTTATATTTGGATAAGAAATGGAAGTGTTGAATCTTTCAAATGAAAATACTAAGTAGTTATAAAAAATAATCTGCAAATAAAGTGAGAGACAGCTAGAAAAAGTTAATTCTATATTCCTGTCTTCCTAAATGAATTGGGTGAGGTCTCATCTTGAGTGACTCAGTAAGTAAGACAGCCCAACTTATGTGAGTAAACTTTATTGCATGTCTTCAGTTCCCATATGAAACTAATATAATATTAGTTTAAAACAATACTAATTATTTCACAGTACTATAGGTTCAAAATCCATTAAACTTCTGTAGGGAAGATACTTCTGGTTTTTCCAAGTTAAACCTGAAGTGTGGACCAGCAGTTTTCATGAGGCTCCAGGTCAAAGGTCTTCTTAGGAGGTTGTTTAGCGGTGGACAGATTTCAGCTCCTGCCTCCCGTGACCAAGGTGCTTATCTTCTGGCTGGAGATGGGAGATGCTCTTAGCTTGTTGATGGTTCCCTTGAGGCTCGGCTCATGGTCCTCTTCCTTTAGTTCCAGTGCTGGATATTGTCCTTACACTTATAATCTCTCTAACCATATGCTTCTTTTCACAACCCTTTCTATTCTCTCTCTCCTTACTCCAAATGGAGGCATACTTCTGTTTTTAAGGTTTCAATCAGAATTTTCCAACTCAGCCAAGACAGGATAAATCCTCGTTTTCAATGTGTAGCATTCGTTATACCTACATAAGTCCTGGTCATGCATTGCAACACATACACAAGATGCAATTATTCAGGTGTGAACTGTGAATGGTTTTGGAAGGCATTATCTATCCTAATAGAGTCAGGATACTTAGTGCCCCTTAGCTTGCTTTCCATATGAAAAATTTCACTTATAAATTGGAAATATTTGTTCATAACCTCTGTACTAGGAAAAATATTCTCAGGCAGGGGAGATGTCTCAGTAGAATAAGCACTTCGTTGACAAGTACAAGTTCAATCACTAGTTCTTCCAAAAAGAGAAAGAAAGGAAGAAACTTTTTCTGAATCAAATGAAATACCAATGCATTACCAAAATGGGGGCAATTCAGGTAAAATAAATTATTGATGCCAATCTCCATGAACCTTTTGATACTCAAATTTTTTGTAATGTTTTTAAGTAGCTTCCTCTCAGTCCTCATGCTAACTATTCTTCAATTTCAGCATTCCCCAACTATACCATTCTGGATCCTTAAAGTTTTAATTGTGTTCTGTTTACAATGAAATAAACAGTATATGTGGGTCCTAAACATTTCAAACAAACAGCGTCTCCTACATGTATTTATTGGCATTACATTTTTAAAATTCTGGATGTTAGGAATTGGTTAGACCTACTGAAGACCTAATAATCCTTTAAGAAACAAAACACAGGAACAAAGTACTACAGTATAGAAATTGCTGCATGTTAGAACAAAAGCACACAATAGAACTACCTGTGATGACAGGAATATGTCATTTGAGCTATTCAAACAACAGCTTGTATCACTTATAGATAAGCATTTCAGATCCAGTTAGTAAGTGAATTTAATTTTGTTCAATTTTTATCTATTTGAATTTAATCAGCCACAAGCGGCTTGTGCCTCAAGGTTGCTCCATTGAGGAGTGCCCCAGTCAGAGATGGAAGATTCAATCCCAGTTTCTCTCCTCTTTCTGCCTATTTTGCTCTAGGTTCCAGTATTCTACAGGGTTTCACCCTGCTTAGGCTGCACTAATCATGAAACATCAGCCTACCCCAGAAAAGAGGTTTGTGAAGTTGGGTCACATTATGCTAAAATATTTTCACTACATACTTCACTCAGCTTCCAGTTCTGCTGGTACATGAACCAGAAAAGAAACATAACAGACTTGGACTTAGAAATGTATTTGGTGTTGCAACTGAAGCCATTATTTTTAATCCTGACCTACTCTCTCACATGCCCATAAAAGCAAAATATAGATGCGTTTCATATTTTATATAAACATTAAAATAGAAATGAGCTTAATTTTTTAAAAAATATTTACCTTTTGCAGTTTCCTGAGATATATATTTTGCTGACTTTATTAGTAGAGAAGATTTATAAGTTGCAGGGGGAAAAATTGACAATGGAAATATCAGCCAAGTTTCACTGAGACCACCTAGCTCTAAAGCTTGGCGTACATTATATTCCTGCTCAAAAGGTTCTTTATTCTATATGGAGTAATTCTGCTTCTCTAATAGATGTATGCATGATGGATCACAGTGCATTATCCTCGTATAGGTATGAATCATAGTAATGTTACCCTTGTTTTCTCCCCAGCACTAAGATGGTACTTTTCGTTATGATGCCATTTTATACAGGTTTTGACAAACTTCAAATAATTTAATAACGCCATAATCCCACTCTGAGAGAGTAGGACTCACAAGGCAAAAAATCAGTCTTGTATTAATGTTACATGTAATGATTATAAGCAAGCATTCCTAATATAAGTCATTTTCAATACACATGGCTTTATTTTGGTCATGTGATTCATGCTCCGCAATGTATTCTCCAGTCTTCATTTCTCCTTTGAAAAAAATTAAAACAACTGATCTTTCCTTTGAGAAAATAAAGAAGAATGTTGCTAATATAGACAGCTCTGCCTTGGTGCAGTTTCAGATTTCTTGAGGGTTCTAGTTTTCTTGATAAGATGATATGAGTCTCTTTTATTTTGTCTAATCTTTTGTTAAGGCTCTGATTTCTCTCTCAGCACCCTATTCCTGGTGCGTTAATGGTCATGATGGACATTACTGAAGATCATCTTTGAGCATGTATGGTGAAACTGCAAATCATATGGGGAGCTCGGCCAACATAAGAGACTTTCTTTTGTAACCTAACCTGCCTGGTTTAATGACATCCTTTTGAATAGACTCTGATCTAATTGGTATAAGGAAAGAAAAGGCAAAGAGTAAAAGGAGAGGTTTTGTTCAAGAAGAGCAACAAAAGGAAATACATGACAATAGAAATATTCCTTTCATAATCTTGCCTTTTATAATTTCTTTGTTGATGTATTGTTAAAAAAGAAAGAACAAAAATGGCTATAAAAAACAAAAATGAAAGTCATATACTTCTGGTTTCAACATATATGACACCAAATGCTTTGGAATTTTTAACTTATCAAGAAAGTTTCTGAAATTAAGTGACATGGTAAGAAGTAGTCTAAATTGAAAGATAATCTGAAGGTATTAAGATGACTAAAGATATGTGCAGTTGATCAAAGGTATCATCAAAATCTTTCTAGTCATGGTGCTGAAACACCTTTACAGTCTCACTACACACAGCATGAAGCAAATTTACTAAAGCCTATATTTATGCACGTGAAAAAGCAGAATTTTTACATTCTAGTATTAAATTGATAGCAAGTTAATTGACAGTAGCCTTAAAGAAAATCGGATATCCTGCTCATATTACCTACTTTGTTATCATCCAAAATGAACTGTAAATATCTTTTAAAACATAAATTAATTTGAAACTAGAATTACAATTCTAATTTAGCTGTCAAATGACAGATCACATTGAAAAATTGTATTCTATGCTTCAAGTTAGCCTTTCAAAATCACCTCCTCAACAACTTCATCCAACACTCTATCTAAACTAGTTTATATATATATATATATATATATATATATATATATATATATATGTATAATAAATCAAGATGTTGGCCCAGGTTAACTCTAAGATTCCTTGAGTTTTAAAATTGTATAATTATGAAATGGGAACAATTCAAGGACTAATCTGAGCACTAGGTAAATTAATATTTTGTACTTTTTCCTCAAATTCCTCTTCTGTGTATACATGTTTTAAATAATGATTATTCAGTTCACTAGATAAATAGATGAAATTTAATTAAAACTGATTCATTACTATATTTAGCCAGAAGCTCATAAAACTACAACTAAGGAACTGACATATGTTCTTTTGTATTTTAATTCTATGAAAAATTCAGAGGAAATAAGTCACATATTAACAGCCATACTTGAACAAAAATATATTAGATGAAATCAAGAATTACACATTTCAAAATATTTTTCTTAACATAATATTTGGATGCAAAATAATTATGACAAGCTCACTATAAAAATCAGAAAATGATAGCACCAGGAATAAGTGAAAATACCATATCTTATCTGTACTGAAAATCACCAATAGAATTTGTGGAATATTTTTTCAGAGCCATTTCTTAGCAATATATTATGCTTTTTTGTTTTTGTTTTTTGAGACAGGGTCTCACTATACAGTTCAGGCTGGCATTGTGCTCACTTCTGCTGTCCCCAAGCTCTTCTTAAACTCATAGACATCTTCCTGGCTCAAGGTTCCAAGTGCTGGGATTACAGGCATGTGCTTCCATGCCTGGTTCCAGGGCCACACGGTGGGTGCCCTCATCCAGGGGAATCTGGGGCCAAGACCCCATGACGTGGAAAGCTCGCATCCTCATGCTTGCCAGGTAGTGCTTATGCCTCTGAGCCATCTCTCTGTCCCTTTAACATATTATGTTGAATTAAGTGAACCTATCGATGTAGAATCATTTTTTGACAAATCAAAATAACTTTGTTTTAACCTAATCTGCTATAACTCATTTCCATAATTTTATCTGTTTTTAAATTAATATAATATTTAATATATTAAGAATCTTTAGAATCATTTTATTTTATTTATTTATTTTTTGTATTTAGTACAGGGTCTATAGTGTCTCACTACACAGATCAGACTCATAGTGATCTTCCTGTTCTCCGTTTCCCAAATGCTAGGATTGTAGACTTGTGCTACCATGCCCAGTCTCTCTTTGGTATCATTTTATAGATGCACTGAGTGATTATATCATTACTATATGACAGATGTAAACTAATTGTGTGTAATATTTTGCTTTAAATTTTTTGTTGTGCGGAATGTTGAAGAACCTTTTGTGGCATATAACTTATCAATTGAGTGATGGATGGCTATTTGGTTTATTTTTAAAGTGTGTTTCTCTGTTAAGTAAAAGGAGATGACAATTTTTGAGATTATTCTGTTCTCCAGAAATCTTGCAGTAATTTACCACATCAGTATCAATTAAAAGTTGTTTAATGTCTATTTTAAAGAGAAAATTTTTCATGAAATTGTAGATTGATGGTAAAATACAGTACCTTGACCTAATTTATATTCAAAAATTAGCAAAAAAAAAAAAAAAACCTGCCTGGTTTTCCACTTTGACTAGCCAATTTTTTTTAACATACTTTTTGAATTATGTTTTCTGCTAATGAATTTTAAATTTCATTATTGTTTGGCTACTTTGTATTATGCTTGATATGACTCTAATGTATTATCAGTGTCTTGATTATTGATCTAGTTGCTGGGACAAAATACCCAACATCCAAAATTAAGGAAGAAGGAGCTGGGGAGATAGCTCAGTAGAATATGCACTTGCCTTGCAAGTGCAGGATCCTGAGTTCAATCTCCAGTGCCACAACAGCAACAACAAAAAAGATGGAAAGGTTTATTTAACTCATAGGGGAAGTTTCAGACCATACACAGCTGACTCCAACGTAGAGTAGCACATGGCAGAGGGCTGCAGAAAATAGCAAAGAGCAAAAGGAGTAGCAGCAACTGAAGCAACTCGCAAGCCTCTCTCTTTTCCCTACATTGTATTAGATTACCCACCCCAGGGCAGTTGTAGCACCTCCCATAATTGGGTCTTGAATTAATTGTCAACTCTAGAAGCTGCCCAATGACTGCATGAGGCTTTGGGGGGGTCACCTAGACATAAATCATAACAATCAGTATTACTTACACCATTCTACTCTTCAGTTATCATTTTACTTTTAAATTTGTGTGCAACCAGTGAGAATGCTTAGCAGACTAAAGTGCCTGCTTATGCAAGCTTAGGCAATCACAGGGACTGTGGTTGGATCCTCAGCACCTCATGCCACGCGAGTGCCTTCCCCAGGGCCCAGTGAGCCTGACACACAGTCTAGGTGTGGTGTGCATGTCTGTAATCCCAGCACTGGGAAGGCTGAAAGCAGGAGGATCACCATGAGTTCGAGCTGCATGGTGAGACCTTGAAACAACCAAATACATAAAATACAATGAATAAATAACTAAATAAATAATTTGTGTATGCAGGCTCATTTAGAAATTTGTATTTTTATTTTAACTTTCATAGTCTCACAAACTTTTATTTAATATTAATGAAACCAATGTTTTTAAAAATTATGACTTTTCTCCATATCGAATAACTTAAAAACATACTGTGCTACACTTGTCCTAGCCAGATTTACATGATAAAGTATATTAAAAGTTAGCGACTAAAATGATAAATGTTCATGCAGAAGGCTTTCTGTGTTATGTCTTGACCTCCAAATGCCATTTTGGTCAATTAAGCAATAGTGAAACATCTCCAGGTTTACCTATATTTTAAGCATTGCAATTGAGGACAAATACTTAGGGATCATATTGCTTTGTAAATTTCAAAACTCCATGCCTTGCATAAGACATCCCATTATTATGTTCCTAAATATGTGAAGCATAAAGTGTGATGCTTATGTTTTCGCTTAAGAGACCTGCTAGAGAAAAATGTGATCTGTCTATCTATCTATCTATCTATCTATCTATCTATCTATCTATCTATCTATCTATCTATCTATCTATCTGTGTCTGTCTGTCTGTCCGTCTGTCCATCCATCCGTCCATCTGTCCATCTGTCTATCTAATCTACAAATATTAATTTGAATATTGTTGTAAGATTTTATATTTTATAGGACAAGTTTTTTCTATTACTATAATTTTTAAGCAATTATAAAGACATGAGATGGGAGAGATTTTTAGCTCAATACTTCAAACAAATGTATGCACACTTTACCCCTATGTTCCCAACTTCTCCATTTTCCTCATTGTCTGGCTCTTTCTTTTTCCTACTTTAACTTAAAAGTGAAATTTTTCTGAATCCAATGATTGGGATACAAAGCCTCATTTTTTCTTCCATTTATTTATCAGTCATCCATCACTTGCAGTCATGCATATTTTAAGGTTTCTTTTGGTCTACTTATTTGTGGCATAGGAATCAACCCAACAGGTTACTTCTCTCCTTGGTGAACTTTACATTGCAGAAAGGAGGAAAGAACAAATAAATTTACAGCATGAACCAGTGCTGTGTCCTTCAAAGATGGGGAAATCTCATGAAAAGAAGAGCATGAGACTTGGCTCCTTCTACTCAGTCCACAGAGAAAGCCCTGTGACCAGGTACACGTGGTGTTTGGAGAGACCACAAAGATAAGCCAACATGTTGAAGTATGCAAGATGCTCAAAAATGGCTTCTTTAGTTTTGTAAAAGTGACTTCTGGGAACTAGCGCACCCTGTATGTCTTTTTCTTTCTTTCTTTCCTTAATTCTTTCATATTTTCATTTAAACCCTTTGAAACCCTGTGCACCTCAGTAAACAATTAGATGTAAGCAAATATATTCGTATTTATGCCTGCTCCAGGGTGTAAGTTGTTCATTAAATGTTTACTAAAGAAATGAATGAGTGTATCTCAGATAATAGCAACCGATGAATACACAAAACATATTTTGCCTGATATTATCACCATAGAAGTAGAAGTCTTTTTTTGTTGTTGCTCAATTGATACCTAAGTGAATTTATTCATTGTTTGCACTGGCATTTGTGGTGGACTGACAACTGGTGGGCAACTTGTAGCTCTCAGCTGAACTCAACCAGTGCTATGCTGCCTGAGGAGGCCTCTATGGACTGCTTTCAGCATCGCTTCCTTGCTTGCAGGGGAAGACGGTGCACTGCTCAGGCTCCTGCAGAAGCTTATCTCGTTGGCTTTACTGATATGAGCTCAGCTATTCTCATCATTGGAGCAGCTTTGGACCTCACTGTTGCTGAGGGTGGCTACGGTACTTTTCATGAGCAGTCCAGTTCTTACTTTGAGCATTTCTTCCAGGCTCCAGTGCAGATTCTTCAGCCTGCTACCACAGATCCTTCATCCCACTGGCACAGACTTGCCAGCTTCCATCACTGACATTTAGGACTTCGAAGTGCAGATCCTAGAAGCAGACTTGCATGGGACATTATTGTGGGCTCTAGGCCTCTAGTTGGACTCACGGGCCATTGTTAGGTCTTCAGCTGTACTCTTGCAGGACATTGCTGTGAATTATACCCATCAGCTAGGTTCTCTAAATTTTTGTATTGTGTGGACAGATTTCCTGCACTCCTTTTGTATATAACTCTTTGCTGACTACTAGAAAATAATCTCATTTATTATGTTTCCTCTACTGCTTCCCTTGCATGCCCTGACTACAACAGTATTCAATTTTATTTAAAGGGCCAGCCAAATAGTTCTGTGGATTAAAGTACATGCAAGCAGGCTCAGGGGCTGGGGGTTCTATCCCTGGGCCTGCAGTGTCAGCCCTGCTCCCAGGGCACACTGAGACTATAATTCAGACTGGGCGTGGTGGCACACACCTGTAAACACAGCTATTGGAAGGCTGTAAATGGGCAGATTACTAAGAGTCCAATTTAGTAGTAAGACCCTGAACACCCTGTAGACCCTTCACTAAAATACCAACAAAAAAAAATTAAGTTTATTGGTACATTTTAGGTATACCTAATGATCTCATTTATTATATGGAATTCGCATTTGTTCATGGTATATGTCTTCTTTTACATTCCCATTTCTATCTCCTCTTTTCAAAACCTAGTTTTCCTAAAAACAACAGCAAGTCAATATTCAAGTCAGGATATTTAAGGGAGAAGATATTTTAAAATTATTTTTAAATGATGGCTTAAGCACTGGAGTTTTAAAAAAAAGAAAAAAGTGGATCATCGTGCTGTTCAAATATGATGCCAAAACAGGCTCAAGTAGTGATGAAGTACTCATTCAAATTAAGTAAAGATTTTTCATTAAACCACAAATTATATATCCAGTGTTTTTTGAAGGTAAACAAGAGCTCATAATCAACTTCAAATTTTAAATTTCATGTATCTGTAAAAATTTGAGAATATAGGTCAAATGAACATCAATTAGGGATAATGGAGCTCTTTAATTACAGAAGAAATTAATTAACAGTTTCATAATGATTTTTATTTTGGAATTATCTTGGGAACACATGATATTTCCTAAAAGAATAACATAATATCAATGTACAATAAGCAGATAAATCAAATTTCCCTCAAGATTAGACTATGCACCATTGTCCTATTGAGAATGTCAGGCAAGAGTGAATTTCTCTTCCATGTCCTATTCTTCTGAGCAGATTATTCATATTTAGATTGTTTCATGAATGGGGTATGTGACCAAGTTTGAATTCAGTATCTGGAGCTCCCAACAGCATTTCCTTGACAAACAGCACAACTGTTAGGACATCTGTCACACTGCAACTAATTCTATGTGTCATTTTTTTATTTCCAAATATCCTGTCTTTTTTTCCCTAACCTCTTGCCACTCCTGAATATGAAACTCGATGCTGGTGGACACTAATGAAACACTAGATAATCTAGGATTATATGACATGTGATTGCAACAGCTAGACCTCAGGTTTACCATTAAATGATAGCGACTGGAGATGTTTTAACTTACCCTTAATAATCTAAGTGTCTATTGTTTCCCAAGAAGGAAACAAATCACATTGTATTTATTTATTAATTTATTTAATGTATTTGGTTGTTACAGCGTCTCACTATGCAGCTCAAATTTGTAGTGATCCTCCTACTGTTTTCAGTCTCCCCAGTGCTGGGATTGTAGGCACGCACCACCATGCCCAGTCTCAGTGGCCCAGTCCGAGCATCTAGGGCTAGAGTCAGGGCAACACGTGGATCCTGGGATGAAATCCAGACCCAAGCTTGCCTAAGCAAGTGGTTATTCTGCTGAGCTGTCTCACTGGTTCTCTTTTATTTTAGTTTAAGGAATTTATGAATTTCTCAGCTGTAAAGTATTGACTGATACCATTAGAAAGAAATAAGAAATTATTTATCCAAATCATGCCGTGTTGTATAAAACTTTTATATTGCAATTATATTTTCAAAACAAGAATTTTATCTTTATGTTTGAACATTCTATTTAATAAAGAATTCTGAAAAAATATAAAGATTCTGTATAGTTGTCACAGATTTTAGAGTCTTTCATCTTCAATCTTCTTATAAATAAACTAAAGAAGAGGGATGTGGAAAGCACTGTTTTATACTAATATAGCATAGAATCATGCTTTAATAGAAGAAATCCACACTAAAGGGACAGGTCTTTCATATCACTGTTTCACTGTCATATTCAAATATCATTATTTTTTAAATTTTATTTATTTATTTGGTAAAGGTTCTCTTTATGCAGCTTGGACTCAGGGTGATCCTCCTGTTTTAGAATTTCTAGCAATAGGACTACAAGTGTGTGCCACTATGCCAAGTTTTGGTGGCTGGCAAGGCCACCAAAACTGGTGTTCTGGGGCAGCAGGGTGTGTGATACCGGAGATTGAACTCACAACCTTGCACATACCAGGCAAGCGTTTAGACAACCAAGCTACTTCTCCAGCCTTCAAATATTCTTCCACAATTCTTTTCCCCACCCCCAGAGATCATGGTGAGACAGTAATTCAGACTGGGCACTATAATGTACCTGTAATCCCAGCACCTGGGAGGCTTGTAAACAGGAGGATCACTATGAGTCTGATCTGTGGAGTGAGACCCTGTAGACTCTCTACTAAATACAAAACAAAATTACACAGATAGCTGGGCTTGATGGTGCACGCCTGTAATCTCAGCATTTGTGAGGCTAAGACAGGTTAATCTTTGCTACTTTGAGACCAGCCTGGGATACAAAGTGAACTCAATTCCAGCCTAAACTGCATTTCTCAAGACAAAAATTTCTTATTAACCTTAAATGTCTGTCAAAAACAAACCAACAAAAATCCTTAAAAGTATCTTACACTGATTCCCTTAGAAAATGACTTGTATTTAAAGGCTAGGCTGCTTACATACATTTGGCCAAATGTTTATTATTTAAAGCAAGATAAGTCAAAATTTTAAGCAACACAATATAATTGGGAAGCTGATGATGTGGAAGTGAATTCTCAAAATTATTTTAATTTATTTCTTCCTTCTTCATAGTTGTCAATTTAAACTGGTTATTTCTTTGTCTATAATAAAACCTGAAAATATTATTAAATTTCCCTATTTTTATTGTCTGCCTTTGACTCTTAGGAAACACATGTTGTAGGGGCTGGGGACACAGCTCAGTGGAATAAGTGCTTGCCTGGAAAGTGCAAGGTCCTAAGTCTGAGCCCTGGTACCACCAAAAAAGTTACAAAAATAAAATAAATTATTAAATACTTAAAAATTAAAAATAAAACTTAAAAAAGGAACACATATTAATTTGAACTCACGCACTTTTCTTCCCATTCTATTTCTGTTATGTGGGAAAGATTCCACATTTTATTATCTCGGTCTCACGCTTTTTGTTAATCATAACTAATGCAAAATAAACCATGCAAAATGCAGAAGATCTATAAGCTATTAGTCAAAAATACAACTCCTGAAAAATTAAGTTAACTGAATAATTAAACCAAGCTCATTATTTTCTTAAGTATTCTAGTAGTAACTTGTCACAAAGCCTTAATTAAACAATGTAAAAAGAAAATGTTTACTTTTGTAAACAATTGAGAATTTCTACTCCAAGATAAGGGAGATTTATTCTGTATTGCTCATGGGCATGCTAATGGTAATAACAGGAATCATATATTAGTACAAAACTTTTTACATCACAGATCAAGAAACAAAAGAAAAATGGCCTATACTCATTCTGACACCAATGTCTCGGTGATCGGTGATCTGAGGTCCTACTCACCCAATAGCCCCACACTGGAACAATGCCACTACTCCACAGGCCTTCAAGTGACATGTATCCAAAACACAGCAGTGTTTGTTTGGGCTATTAAAGTCATCTATTAGCTATACTTTCTTCCTTTGAGAGCCTGTCTGGGAATTACAGCATTCATTCTCCATTTATTACAGATTGAATATAACTTAGACATCTATCACTGCTTTAAAAAGTCCCAAATAAAGGGGTTTAAAAGAACAGTGCTATTTCCCAAAATTGGGTGGATTTGCCCATTGATTCTATGTGTCCAAGTCAAGTTCATAAGGTAGCTTTATTCAGTGTAGAAGCAACAAGATACTTGTCTGAAGCTTACTAGTTATTGTAAGATTAGACACCAGTTTTCCTCCAACAGGTACCAAAGTTCTTTGTAGTTGGACACTAAATGTAGAGGGGCCTTTCTGGTCCTTGCTGCGGTCTGCAAAGTTTCCATTTGCAAACCCGTGGAAAAGTCACTGGAATTCTAGCTAGTCAGTTCCAATCTACCACCCGGTGTAACCTGTGATGTAAATCAAAGCATAATTATGTATCTGAAATGGTAAGCATTCAAGTGGGTCCATCTGCAGGGATGACTGACTAGAATTAAGGCTTCCCACCAGACCCAGGTCTGGGTTTATTAATGCATGAAGAAGAGAGTGGCTTGAGGATAAGTGACTGTGAGAGACCCAGGAAATATGTCAGATTGAGGCAGCAAGCCTGAAATCACCACTGCAATATGCAAGGAGGAGTATGTGCAGGAGGGGTAATCTGCATAACACAATTTGAGGTAGTATCTAATGTTGTGCGGTCGGTTCTTCAGCTCTGATGTGTAATTCATTGCACCCTGGGAATTCCTAGGCTCTTATCTCAAGGCCAGCTCCCGCCGGCTCACACGTGTTCATGTGGAGCTATGGGGGTGGGGTAACACTGACCTGTTCCTGGTTTTAAAGACGACCACAACAGCGCCTTGGCTGGACTGATCTGCATTACTTAAAGCCAATTAAAGGGATAAGGGAAAGTCCTAGCCAGCTTTGTACATATCAGTACATGGAAATAAGGCCCCATTAGTAACTGTTTTTCTTCCAAGGAGAGTCATCCAGGTGGTCCACCTCCACACATGGTAATCACACAGCTTCACAGAGTGAAAAGAAAAAAACACTGTATATGAGAATCTGGAATTTAGATGGTGACATCTCTATCACATTCTAATAAGCAAACCAAGTCACAGTGCTAACACACATTACAGAAGTTGGAGAAATAGATGACTTAATGTTAACATCATATTGCAAAAAGGATTAGAACGGGAAAATTCATTGTGTGGAATTATTGCGCTCAGTTAGCACTCAATGCCCAATGCTAAAACTCATCCTTCCATAGACTTTCAGTGCCTTGCTCAATGCTCAATGCTCAATGTATCTGTTTTGTTTTTTATGTAGGTCTATGAATGTATGCACGTACTTGGGGTTTCTTCAGACATGGCCTCTCCATATAGCTCAGGCAGGCTTTAAACTTTCAGTGAGCCTCTTCCACTCTCCAAGAACTACGATTGTGGGTACTCCCAGTTCAGCATCTGGTCTGGACTCTAATCCCTGAGCCTCATTCTCTAAATCAATTTTAAGTGCAAACGAGGTGCACTGAAAATAATTTCTAGGTGCAGCTCTTAGATGTTCCAGTGTCCTATAAAGAAAAATAATAATAATTGATTTTATTGAGAAACAAATAGCAACTAGATGGTTTCAAAACAGGTTGATAAGACAGTTACAATAATTAATGCATCACATAGAGTTGTGTTTGTAGTAGTTATTCATAGTACAAGATATAGACATGATATCCTGCCTAAACACTATTAGTACAAATCATTCTTCTCATTGAATTAAGAGAAAGTAGCTGTATATCTATCCTATTTTGTATACACAGATGGGTAGCAATGTAGGAACAGGAGGATTCTTAGTGCCTGGCTTGCACCACAGGTGTTTTCCATTTTGTTGCTTCTTCAGGGTGCTGGATCCTCTTCGTTGCTTCCCACTGCTATTTCACACATGTCCCATGTTTGCTTGGCTCCAGACTATCTTCTTTCCTTAGAAAAGTAGAGACCCAAGAACCTGGTTGAATAACATTCCTTTTGTCTTAAATTTTCCTTATAAATGTTTAAAGTTAGCTCAACCAAAGGCATGCCTAGCCCATAATTATTTTTTGATTCTAACCATTTTCTATGTCCTGATACCAGAGAATAAGATAGTTGTAAAATCTGTTTTGTGTAACAGTGAGTTTCTATTATTCACCGTCTTTCATACTCCATGACATCCTGAATTTGATCTTGACCCAGAGCCCATTACTTACTTTAAGGATATTTTTCTGATTACCCTGCAATCTCGATGTTTCCTCCAAAGTTTGCTAGGAAGCAGACCACTCCTTCTTCAATTCATCTCTCTTCTGAAATATCTTATTTACATCTAAAGTGAGCCAACTGATACACTAAATAGTCTGCCTGAAAATCTTCTTATCCAGATCCGACAGTGCACAAGGGCATATTGCATCTGCTGAGTTACTGCAGGAGAAACAGTTGCTATTTTTCCCTCCATGATACAAGTGTCCGTTTCCTCAGCTGCTATTAATGTTTTATCAGTGATTCATTACTACTCCTTCCAGTATTCACCTATTCATAACCTCAGAACAAACACAAAATGCTTTATATTAGTATCTCAGAAACTACACCTGAAATTGATATTGGTTTGTCTTAGGTATTTCTGCCTTACTCTAAATAGTCACTCTAAAACTCACAAAATTTCTCTTACTAAACTCATCTGGAAACCAGGTAGTGTTTCTCACTAGACTACCTCAATTCTTGCCTTCCTTCAATGAATTTAGGCAGTACTTTAATATTCATCCTAAAACCACAAATGAAGATTAAGTTGATCTCCTTAACTTCACTTTTGAAATTCATCCAAGGGTTCTTTCGAAATTCACCTAATTAGGCTTAAGAATTTAGAAAAGAAATGGGGTTATTCTGAATACTATGGTAGGCAATTTTCAAATGTTTTGACTTTTAAGAATTTATGAACTATTATTATCTATGATATGAGTGTCTACTAGCCCATTTGCTGGTTTTGCCCATTCTTCTTTTCAGAAATATATTTCACCCTATAAATCAGGACACACTCCCAGTGTGGTATCCCATGGTTAGCTCCTGGTTTGTTATTTTGTGGATTTGTTTTCACTGAACCACTTCAGAAAACAAATTATCTTGGAGAACAGTTGTCTCACAAAAGGACTGTCTCTAAAGGAACAGCTGGGCATTTTTGTGAGTATACACACTAGCAATACATTAACAAAGATGACTAGAATTACAAAGTATTTTTTTTTTAGTTTTATGATGTAGTTTTGTTCAATACATTTCCACACAAGTGGAAACGTGCATGGATTTTTCTCATATGAGGTGAATTGCCTAGGACTGCTTAAGTTCCTATTTTACTTTCTCATATACATTTTGTGTTGCAGAACACATACAGAATAGACATCAGCTTTTGTATTTGTATACCAAATAAAATGGGAATTCTAAGCTCAACAAAAGAAATTTGTCTCCTCCTATTTTCCTCATTTACTACCATCATTTTGCATTTTTATTAGTCAAAACTTAAGGTTGCATTGCCATCTAATGTGTAGACACCAGCGATAAGCATTTTAAATGTACATTTGCTAATTTAAAAAAAAGTTTCAACAAATGCCTTCCTAGCTAAAAAGAAGAGTTTTAGTTGAATATGTTCCTTTGAGTCTTTTTTTTTTTTTGGCAGAACCTGGGATTGAACTCACATCCTAGCGCTTGCCAGGGAAGCGCTTATCCCACTGAGCCATCTCCCTGGCCCTTATAATTTAAATTTGAGTCTTTTTTTTTTTTTTTTGAATATGTTCCTAAAGGCTCATAATCAGAGAAATGTTAATCAATGAGCAACATTGAAGTATCCACTTTATGTAACATATATGCACAATTAAATTTCATTTATTGGATAGTTTGTGTTTTTATTTTTTTCTTTTTCTCTTCTTTGGGAATTTAGTTGACTCCATTTGAACACACAACCACTTATTTAGTTTTATAGCTTAAATTGCATTTATTTTTGACAAGCCCTTATCAGGTTATAAAAAGCACAACCAAAGAACTAGGTAGAAATACTGAAGAATGATCAAGAGCCACAGAAGCTTGATGCAACTCTTCTAGGGGAGTGTACTGCCTTCTTCTAGGGAAATGCAACTGAGGACACCAGAGAGAAGAATAGCTCTGCAAAGATCTCACCAAAACGAGTGAAGACACGAACACAGCCCTGTCTGGATCCAAGCCTATGTCCCAGGCTGGCCCATATGAATCAAATAGGAACCTGAAACAGTGCATAGTAAAGCTGTGGCATATCAATTGCTGCAGAGAAAGTTAGAAGTTGGATCAAGTAGGAATTGACTTGTTTTCTCTAAAGTTGTCTAAGTCCATTAAATAGGTTTGAAAAGGTAAGAGAATGAAAATAAAATTACTTTATAACATTCCATAGGTCTTTCTTGTTTTAACAAATTATTTTGAAAGATGCATAAACTAATTACTGTAGAAACGATTAGAAAGTGGTAATATGCAATCATATATCCAATCATACATAACTATATCTGTCAAACTAAGGTAGAGATCTGACTACAAAAATAGATAATATATCACCCACTGTTAATCAGCTATTCTTTGGTTTGAAAATCTGTTGTATGTTGTCTTGTTTCTGTCTTTGTTTCTAATTTTTGTTCTTCGTTTTGCTTTTACTTTTCAAAATAAAATTAAATGAAAGACAAACTATTTAGTCATTGCTCTCTGGACACATCATCACATAGATTTTTAAAAATATTAAATAAAATAAATTGTGAAAATATATAAGCAGAAAATATACAATTTATCCAACTTACATTAAAATAATTCATAAAAATTAACAACAGTAGAAATTATGTAGATAACTTCTTAAAATATCTTAATGTCTTTGGATAAGAAGACAAATATGAATAAAATGAATTATAATATGGATATAATATTCTATCACTTTATAAAAATATGTTGAACATTGCACTAATGGTATTAGCATAAAAATAACAGCAAAGCAACATAGAACTTGACATTTACTCCTGTGGTTTTAAGCATTGTCATGCAAGTTATTCATTGAGCATATTAATGGCAGACCTATCAAATTTGAAAAAGTCTGAATAAAACCTAACAATATTAGATCCACGTATAATCACAACTAGCTAAATATAGCCTTCAATAAGAATATTTAATTTCTTAGAGGAAAAACTCTAAATTTTCATTGAATAAATATGAAGATGGCTGAAGATAGTTCAGTTAGGTGATAATACAAAGAATATAACTTTTCACTTACCATGCAAAAACTTTTTGATCAACAATGTAATTCTTACAGCAATGCTACCCAAGAGTGAAAAACTGGGAAATTAATTTTTCTATTAGATTCAGTCCTTTACCTAAGCATACTTGCAAAATATATAAACTTGCCAT